>VDFB02138782.1:0-27616 GCA_007258455.2 Sequoia sempervirens
CCAAAATAGACTTTAGACTTTAAAAAAAATAAAATAGACTTAGTAATTTAGAAACTACATTCAATTTTCCACAGATTCTATTCTTACATATTTTTGAAATAATATAAATAACTTATTCAAATTTTTATGTCAAGTTACCTAACTCTGATTTTTCTGAATTTTCATTGCCACTTAAGGGCCTATTTTTTCCATGATAATCCTGCACATACTCTTAAACATATTTTTCTTTTATTTCTTTTTGGTAAACCCGACTTTTGAGCATCATATCTTGTTTGTTTGGAGTCCATTTTCAGCCCTATATCTAGGTGTTACATTCATTTGCATTGCATTGCATTTATTTACATCTCATTTAGGGTTGTTTACTTACATTAGTTTGCATCTCATTTAGGTTTTTAGGTCTGCATTTTTGCATTCTTTGAAATCTAGAAAATTCAAAACTATCAACCATTTTGCATAGTTTTGACATAGCACTACATAATCATTCATTTACATTTGAAAATTGAATCAAAATTGCATCTCAAATTAGGTATTTTTTCTTGTCATTTAGCACTATTTTGCACTTGCATTTAGACCCGGTTTTATAGAAATCTAAAACTGCAATTCACTATCTAAAATTAGAGTTTGAAACACATAAAACCATCTCAAAAACTTTCAAATTAATTTTTAAAAACCCTAAAGTGAGAACCATTCGCCCATGGGAGAGTAAGTCTCTGATCAAGGATTTTCCTAAAATTTTGAGCATTAAAATCAATGATTCTCCATTCTCTATTTATGTATTCAATCTGTTGTTTAAGTTTACTGAATTTTTGTTATCTGAAATTGTTCATATTAAGAATAATTTTTCAAATTTTTTGCATTGTTTGAATTCAAATTTGCATCTAAAATACAACATTTTTTCAAGTTTTTGCATAATATAATCAAAAAGTTATCTTTCTCTAAATCTAAAAATTTGTAATCTCCTTGCATTTCAATTCATTCTTTCATAATGGGCATGTGCATTAGTAATATATGGAAGTTCTTAACATATTTAGTTGATGTCTCAAGTTGTTTTTTTTGTAATGATCCTAACACAATAGAACCTAACCATGCTCAATCTAGCCCTAATGAATTTCCTCATAAAGCTGACATCTTTGGTGAGGAAAATGAGAGCATGCATAATTTCATACATAGTTTCCTTGAAAAACTTGAGAACAATGCATCATTTTACCCTTCCATCCAACAAACAACACCTCCTACTATTTCACCACTAGAGATGTTTTCTCTTTTACATCCTGAGATTGAATCACAAACCAAGCCTAAACCTTCAACAATGAGTGAACCTAGTTCCTCTAACCAAGTGCATACCAATCCATCCTATGTTCATAAAGTCACCAACACACCCATTAAACTAAAAGAGACTTATGGCCAAGGATTTAAGATCATATCTAAACAAGGATGTGACACAACAAATGAGCATGAGATTCATAAGTTATTAGAACAATCCCAATTGAAGATGCTAAAGGTTTAGGATATCAAGATCCTCCTCCTTCCATATCCTCTAAGGAAGCAAGTGTCCTTCATCATAATGAACAAATCCCTCACAAAGATGATAGGATCATTTTAGGTCCTTATTCTTCAAAGAAACCTCAACAAGATCCTCAAAAAAGCAAGAAATCTAAACCTTATAAAGTCAAAAAGTTTCCATTCCTACATACTAAAACATAAATTGAACAACAAATGGAAGAACTTCTTCATCTAGGATGGATTAAACTTCCACCTCCCACTAGAATCAATAAGCCTAAGAACATGAATTATTGTGCATATCATATAACTCTTAGGTATCTTATTGATGAGTGTCATGCATTAAAGCTGATATTAAGTGATTTTTCTCCTCCTAGCACTTCTTATGACAACATAATTGGATAGCAATTACATGAAATTTTCTCTGTGCCATGTGATAGTTATAAAATCATAGCATACTTACTATTACATCTTTTACATTCATTGTAAACCATTTTCTATATTGCAAGGAGCTCATTCTCACCATTTATCTCAACTTGAATCCTTTTCTTGCACTTAATGGGGGCAAGGAGTTAGATAGCCTTGTCCTAGTTTGGCACTTGATGTTGTCCCTTTGGCTAGTTATCCACCTTCCCCATACAATGAGCAAGATTCACATGCAGATGGCCTACTATATGTTGACTCGCATGTTCCTTACTAGTCTTGTCTTTATTTTCTATTTATGTGTTTTTTTTATGATTGCATTTGTGTAATGTGATCCCTCGTACTATTTTGCTTGATATGTCTTCATGTGCATTCCTCTATCTATACATTCATTCTTATATATGTTGTAAACCCCTTTTATCTTTTCCTTTGTCTTGTGTTTTCCTTTTGGGGATGACACAAGGCATCGAGAAATTTAGGTCTCTTCCATGTTGACCCAAAAGGCTTTTCTTTGTTTTCTCTCTATGTGTCATTCTTCATATTCCATAAGTTATTTGGGGAATGATGATATTTTTGATCTCTATAATATCATTGTAGCAAAGACATACATTGATCTCAAATCTATGGATCCCTTATGTGCGATTTTGGGATTTCATTTTGGGGGAAACCCCTTCCTTTTCATAACATAGCTTCATTTGGAAACATATGACTTGGCATAGGGCTTTCCAATTAAGCTCTCATTTCCTTTTTATTTTTAGCTTTATCATTTGCTACTTTAAAATAATTTATCACAGCATGGTGTTAGTAATTTCATTAAAGTGGGGGCATACATTAGCATTATCATTTTTGGAGATCTTGGACTATATATTATGTTTCATTGTGTGGTCTTCTTACTTCGTGTGATGTGTCTTCTTCTTGGTGGTGTCATTTGGTTTGATGTCCTCCAAGAGTTTGACCTTTCTTGGCATATGACTTTCCTCTTAGTGGTGATGATGCGTGTTGCATTCCCTAAGTTGTGAAACTTTTATCAGAGTTATCCTCTCTTGGAGACATTAGGCATAATGTTCCCTAAGACAAGACCTTACATTAACTAAGAAAAATCCCTTGGAACATATCTTATCCTATTTTCATTTTGTTCATAAGTGTTTAGCATAACACAACCTGCTAACCTTATGAAGCTATAAGTTACAACCCTTTTTCATGGCCACCAAGCATAACAACTTTTCTCTAAACTTTGGAACCTTATTTGTTCATAATTGTTTAGCATAATGCAACTTGCTAAGCCTTATGAAGCTTTAATTTCATATTGTGTGGTGCCTTATTAAAGTTCTAGGAGGTATAACTTTGGTATAGTATGGGAGCCTAAAAATATTATCTCATTTTCCACCCTTGGGGGCTCACCTAGTGGACAATAGATTTCACTAGCCTGTGTGAGTGTGAATTATTGTCTACATAGTGGACAAAAAATTTTAATTGTAAAATTTTTTGGAAAAACAATTGAGTCATGTTCGACATTGCCTTGCATAGTTAAGGCTTGATCCATCTCTTTTCCTTTTCCTTTTTCTCTTTCTTTTAGTCTTTGGCATTGTATGATTGAGTATCTTCTCATTGTGCATACACATATATTTTTAACATAAGCATGTGTTCCATTGTGCCTTTGTTGGTTTTTCCATAAGATCTTAGATCTTGGGGGCATGATCATCCTCCTTGATCTTTATCATCTTGTCCTTCAACAACTGTACAATGGGATCTCACTTGATTGTCTACTTTAGTGTGTGTTTGAATCAGGGTCATCCTCTCACTAAAGTGGGGGCTAAATGTAGTGTAGAAAAATGTAACCCTTTACATTTTCTCACTTGTTTGGGCCCTCCTTATTTAAATTTGTTTTAATATTTCCTTAATTTAGTGTTGTTAAATGTACATTTTTACATTTACACACTTATTTAGGTCCTCTTAATTAATTGAGCTTAATTATGCCTTCATTAGCCCTTTAATTCATTTAGAAGCCCAAATAATTTTATTTTCAAAGGGGAAACCCAATAATAATTAATTCCTAAATATAAAATTTTACATTGAGCAATGTATGTTCCAGATTTATGGACCTGGGATCCATTTTCCCATGGCGAATGGGTCCTCCCTAAGCCTTAGGACCTAAACTTAAATTATATTTTTGGTAGTATTTTAATGACTTCAAATCCATATTTCAATCTCATCTTGTGATATTTAAATTTTGTGAAATTTTAAGGATACATACTTATAAATACAAGGCCATTTCACAAAAGAGTTGATGAAGTTCATATAATGCATTATTACAATTAGCAGAGTTGATTTAATAATGATATATTTAGATGAGGATTATAAGAATTCAGATGAGGATTAGAAGCATGAATGATAATGGAGAGATGGTGGTAAAGTTCTAAAATGTGTCTTATGCTCTCTCCTGATGTTCCTGATGAAATATGTGTTGCTAAAAGGAAGTTTTGACCTCTACAAGTTACTTAAGTGTTTCTAGTTCAAGAAGATGCAATTAAGTCTATCTGAGAGAATGATTTGCATTCCTCTATTATTGGTGATTTGGTCTTGTATTTTGGTATTCAATGTTAGTGTTATGTGGATGTTACACTCCTAACTTTTTCATTTCATCTATGTTGTTGAGGAGATCTCTATGATTTGCTAAAGGTTGGCAGTGTTGTTGGTTGCCTAGATTGGTCTAGAAAATTCTCCACATTTTTCCACATTGATCTCTCTACTCCTATGGCTTGGTGAATGTGCTCTCAACATCTATACAGTGTCTCAATTTGAATCTCATGTGTTGAAGTAATCTACAAGTTAATATGATAATGTTAAATATCTCATGATTAAGCATTCTATGATTTTGGAATATAGTTTTATGTTCCTATTTGACCTATGGTGGTTGTTAGTTTCATGATAGTATGAAATAAGTGTATGAATGTGTTGTTATATGTTCAAGGAAAATCCCCATGTGATCTACACATTGCTTATTGGTTGCTTTGATGTTGCATTATGTCTTGCACTAGTTTTTTGGGTTATACATGGATATATGGCTGACAAGGCATATTACTTTTGCATGTGCCATGTGTTTGGTGGGTTGTGCTAGAAATTGATGTTGTGTGATGGTATATTTGGGTCCTAATGTATCTTGATTGAGACCACATCAAGTAAATTCAATTAGAAGAGTGTTTTTGGTACAACTAGTTATGTGCTTCATGTTTCATCCACATGTTTCCTTGATGTCGAATTAGGTTGATGTGTGCCTACATGTAAATGGATTTGGATTATACTGGAAGAAGTGCTATGAATTTTTTTGGTCATCTCTATCTTCTATATAGGATTGCATTATGTTTTGGTGGTCGACTAGTTTAATTCATTCTTTTATCCTCTTCCTAGTTGACCTAATTGAAGTTTTGAAGTGTTGTGATGGATATAAATGCAAGATAATTTTAGATGTGATAGTTTAAAGAAGTGTACATCTGAAGAATTGTATATGTTATTTGTATTGAAGATCCAATAGAGATAGTGCTAAAGATTGTGAATTGAAAGATCAATTGTGATGTAACACCTGAGTTAATAGAGTATTGTGTTGGAAATCAAGATATCTAAATCATATTGTATCCTACTATGAGATAGTGAATCTCATTAGGTCCCTATATATCTCTCTTGAATTTTTGTTGTCTTCAGTTCAACAAGTCCTCTATGTCTTTCTCTAAAGTAGTGAGCCCTTTTGTATGTCTTTTTGGTAGTGAGCCTTATATTGTGAGTTAACTCTCACTATGGTTTTTCCCTCATTGGGTTTTCCACATAAATTTGATGTCTTTGTGTATGTGTTTGTTCTCTTTCTCTCATTATTGTTGATATGATAGAAGTAGAATTGCTATAACCTTATTTTCAAAGAAGTATTGAAGTTTCTAAGGATTTAAACTACTGCATAATTCCTTGTTACTATTCTACTTAAAGGTTTTTGATTTTTCAAAAGAAGGTTGTCTTTTACTGAAAGAATTAAGTTCCAAAAGGGATTAAGTTTCGATAAGACTAATTCACCTCCCCTCTCATTCTTTGGAAATGTTCAACATATTAGATAATCATGACTTAGGGCCATACATAAATGTGTAAATGAAAGATTCTTCATCAAAGAGATCTTATCTCTAATATTAGGTTGTAATTTCTAATAAAAACTCTTTGTATATTGGTATCCAAAAAGTTATAGGATAGTTGTGAATAAAGATGTTGGTATCATCCTAAAAATTATGTCACCTTATCTTTAGGTCCTTTTTTATAATGAACTAAATCTATTGATGTAGCTTGAGGTCCAATATTTTCTTGAAATTTTTGAATGAATTCATTAACAAGTTGTGTAAAGGGCACTATTGAGTTATTCAACAATGAAAAAAACCAATCCAAGGTGACATCCTATAATAATAACAAAAAATCCTTAGGAAAGAGAACATCTTAAAAAAGGAAATAACTACATATAACAATGAAAGTTGATACATAATTGGTAGGATTTCCTTTGCCAACATACTTCTCAAAGTGAGGTATTTCAATTTTTATGATATGGGTGTCTTTAAGATAGAAAATGATAATAGATTACATGTGAGGTACGTTGGAGGGTTAGCATTGGATTGACTTTGGTTGATGCTTGAATTTTTTAGTTGTAATGATGAGACATTTTGTAAACTTTTGTTTATCATAGGATCATTTTGTGACATTTGTTGATAATGTGTTGAATATGGTTGACTATTATGGGTAATTGGCATGTTATTTTTTTGCATGTGTTTTTAATAGGTGAAGAACATAGAGGTGTTTTAGGTGAGGGGGAAAAGCTATAAGGATTCCCACAAGAAAACCCTAAACTTGTATTTAGACCATTACTATATTTTTTGGTTGATGCTATGACTAGAGGGGTAAAGGTGGGAATAGAAGGAATGGTCATAGGAGAGGAAAATTGTTTCCTTAATTTATTTTAAGCACTAGTAAATTATTGAGCACAACTAGCCGTCAAAGAAATATTTGCATCCACTATATGACCTAGGCTACACAACACTTTTATCCCTTATGAATCACTGATTAGCTTCCTAAGGTTATCCACAATAGGAATCATTTCTCCATCCTAAGGTTCAATACTTGGGTATTATTGAATTCCTTCTAGGTCTTCTTCCAATTATTTAAGTTTATCTTTAGGGACATAGGTAATAGAAACCTCCAAGTCCACATAAATATTAGGTGATGACAAAAACATAGGTAATATAGGGTTAGGAAGAGAATCAAAGATAGATTGAGTAGATATAATACCTTGAGTGAAAGAGTTATAAGACTCAGGTTCAACACCAAATGTGATTGCAACATGAGAAGCCATAAGTTTGAAACTACATATCATGTGGCTATTAGATATGTGACACTAGGTCGTGAAGCTCATAAATTTATTATAAGATTCAAAACAATAAGGTGCTCATATAATTAAGAGAAAAGTAGATTAAAGTGGCATAAATTAAAATGAATTTCAGAAACCAAACATAGATCTATAAAGATATCACAAAGACAGAAATGTGAACCAAATTTGGCCCAAAATTAGCAAGAAAAGGGTAGTGTCATCCTAGACCAGAGATGTAAGTGAAAGATGGAAAAAAAAAATTGCTTCCCTTCTAAGGTTTAGGACCTAAAAGAGCAATTTTCACTAACTTTCACTCAAGAACAAACCCTTGAGATCTTAATGCAAAAGGGAAAGAGATCTTGCAAGAGGGATGTTCTAGGGGTTGAATATGATCTAATGAGGGGTTAACCACCAATTTTAGACTTGGAAAAGACAAAGAAATACAAGATGCAACATTAAACCCTAATTGAATGCAAAGTAACACTAAATGACCTAGGAAGTGAATGAAATGAAATAGAAAACTGAAGATAGGAAGGTGTGCACTTGAGAAAATAGAGATAGATGAATGGAGGTCTAAATCACTAGAAACTTTGAATTTATTGTTGACTGGGACTCATTCACCAAGTTGGGAAAATTAGTCCAGTTTCTGAAAAATTGTGTAGGAACAAGTTTCAGAAAAAAGGGTATTTGAATCTACAAAGTCTTGAAAATTGACTAGAAATGGGACTCATTCACTAGAAGTGGTGAATCAGTCTAGTTGGATTTTTTAAGCTTCAAAGGCTAGTCCTGCTCCTCTTTGTCATCTTTGTCCTTCCTGATTGGTTTCTGAATCTAAATATTTGAATTGCAACCTATAGGTCTTCTCCAAGGTTCTCCAAGGCTTGATGACAACTTTGAAAACTTTGAACACTTGACAAATTTTCTCCAATCTTGCTCTGTAGGAAATCTACAACCTAGACTTGAAAATCACACACAAAGGAGAGGAAAAAATGTTGCAAGGTTAGTGGATACGGGTTTTCTATTGGAAAAGTATGCCTCAAACATCATAGGCTGAAACCTCCATTGGAGCGAAGTCGGTATGACATCCATCATGTTTGGCCGAATAATAGTTTGGAACATCATTTTTTTTGTACAGGTCATTGTGACCTATTTTTTTGTCTCACCGAAGGATCATATCGTTGTGACAGGTTGCTTTTAGTGTGACCTCTTAGTGCTTATGAAGATATCTGGCTGATAAGCCATTCAATTGTATAACGGGAAGACCTTTGGCCGAAAGGCTTTGTTCAGTGTGAAGTCCTAGCGAAAGCTAATGTCTTGCTGACAACGACACACTTGGAGTCTTCGGGATAAATAAAGGGTTCTCACTATGAAGTCCCAACAACATTGGTGAGTCTCGCCGTTGATGAGAGGTCTTTGGTGTAACATATATGTGTTTGATAAGAACTCTCAGCGAATGTGATGTCTTGGCGATTGTTGATGACTTCGGGGTAGCATGTGTGATCTCAGAGAAACCTCTTGGTGATATTGATATGTCTTGCTGACTATTCTTTGGAGTTCAGTATAACATACGACTTCGGTATAACCCGTGGTGACTTGGCGTGAGGTCTTGGCGAAGAACGATACTCTTTCCGAATGGAAAACTCACATCTATGTGACTTGTGGAGCTTCGGTATGACGTCTCACTGAAAGCAATGAGTCTAGGTGATAGCGATACATGTGGAGAACGTTGGTGTGAGGTCCTGGTGACATAAGGAAGTCTTAGTGATAGTCTCATGAACTCAGTGTAACACAAGAAGGCTTGTTGGGATGTCTTGGCGAGAATGATAGTCTTTTCGAAAGGAAAAAATGAAGCTGATATAGTTGTAAGCTCGGTGAAACCTCTTGCTGATGGAAACGACTCTTGGCGACATCAATATGAAGACTTTGTGGCATCGGCAAGACACTGATAGTGTCTCACCAAGATGACAACAAAGTTTGTTTCTTCTAACTGAGCGATGACTATCTACGTGGCTGGTATTCGGCCAATCAAAGGAAGTGGAACCGTTGGGAGACAGTTCATTGTGACGGTTCTATGAGGAAGCTTGACGGACATGGAACAACATGGTTATACTCTGCGATTGCAGATTGTGGTTGGTTGGTTGGATCGACGGATTGTTGGGTGGTTGTATGATTAGTAAATGTTTTCTAAACTATAAAGATTGTAACTTGAAGGTTCCTGTACAAGATTGTTCATGGTGAATGCTGATGTAAATAGACATTAGAAAGATAAGTCTGAAACTTGTATGTAATCTTTATTATTGTAATACAAAGTGACTTCTCTTGGTGTGGTGGGTTTTTCCCTCGTAAGGGTTTTCCCACATATATCTAGTGTTCCTGTGTGATTTTCAAATACTCTTTTTTTTATCTTCTTCATAGTGCATCTTAATTGAATTGAAATTAAAAAATTAAAAGTATATCTACATTCTTCTCTAAGGTTTTGACGTTAGGAGAGTTGTTTCCGCATCTGATTTTCCTTACATTTTCCTTGGTCAAACCCTATTTTAGAAATCAATCCTTGAAATGAAATCAAATAAGAATGGAGAATGTGTATTGTAGAAAAAAGGAAACTTGCTTGACTTGGGGAATAATTGATGATAAATTGAACTTAAGGAGGCCTTGATTCAGTGTTGTGAGATGTTTGACACATCCACACTAGGCCTTGGACCCTTGCAAACTAAATAAAATATATTTATTGATGTCTTGTGAAGGTGTTGTAAAGTGTTGTAAAAGACTTTCACACATTTCTAGACTGATGGACCTATTTTCCCCTTAATTCAACATTGTAAAACATATTTAATTGCATTCTCACATCAATCTAGAAGGCTTGTGAAATAAACTTAATGATAATCTAGTGTTGTAATGACCTCATTTTAGTGTTGTAAAGTGTTTTTAATCACACTTTCACATTGAATTTTGTGTCCCAAGCCTAGTTTACCTTTGCATCATCATTAATAGGCCTCAATTACCCCATATTGTGCATCCTGAGGCATAAATTAATCAAATAATTGACTAAGTCATCATATAAACCTAATTTTCTTATCTCCCAACAACCCAGCTAGAAAATGGTCCCCACTATGACTAATGCACCATATGTGATGAATGAGTCCTTGCTAGGTGGGATTGATTTGTCGAAGGTGGCGAATGAGTCCCATTTGGACAATTTTTTACTTTTGAGTGAATTTTTTTGGAATTTATGTTTTATTTCTCATGTTGTTCTTGGGGATCCAATTTATGGGAAAATTAGCAGAATTTCCTATAAATACAACCCTAATTTATATCTCTTATCATTCATTCATCATCTATCTTCTCCTTCAAGTCAAGCAAGTTAGGGTTTCATCATTGCAAGTCATCAAGATAGTTTCCTAAGACATTCAAGGGAAGATTCTTCATGTTTTACTATAGACATGGGTATGTGCAAGATCATCATGGAAAAAATAGGCCCTTAAGTGGTAAAAAATTCAAAAAAATTAGAGTTAGGCAACTTGATGTAAAAAAATGAATAAGTTATCTATATTATTTCAAAAATATTTAAGAATAGAATCTATAGAAAAATTAAATGTAGCTTCTAAACTGCTAGGTTTATTTATTTATTTTTAAATCTATTTGGTGAAAATTTGAAATTTCAATGCAGTAGTACATAAATTTCAGGGAAAAAATAAGAAGTGGGTGTCTGTCTGACCACTTTAACCACAATAAAATGATAATTATTTTTTATAATATTCTATATATAAGTAGATGACTCATGTCCTAATGTGATACATATTTTTTTGTAATTTTTTTCCAAGTAAATAATTAATTATGAATTTTTTATTACAACTTTGAAAAAATATAAAACTTGTATGTCTGACCACCTTAACTTGGTCAAAACTTCATGAAATTCATGTTTTTAATCCTATAGTATGTGAAGCATAGAATGTGACACATGTTTCAGATTCAAAAAATGTGATACCATTTAAAAGATATAGATGTTCTTTCAATCAGCCTATCAATTAGGAGTTTTAATCGTAATTCAAATAGAAAATGAATAATAATTATTTATTAAATTCAAAGTAAATAATAATTTATATTGGTGGAAATTTGAGAATCTCCTTTAAAAACCCTTTTCGTTTCATCAATTTTGAGTAAAAAAAAGTTGTCAACCACATACCCTACACATACTAATCATATCACCACTTTTGACCCATCATGATCCTGCACATACCCAAATTCAATATTAATCTTCATGACAAGGGATTAACTCCATTGTTTCATGCTTCATTACATTCTTTCATCATTTTGGTTTAATTACCTAAAAAGGGGTGTGACCAAGGCAAACCCCCATGCCCTAACATCCAAAATTTCTTCTCTTCTTGTGTGTTTGCAAATTTAGGCATCTTAGAGGCTTGGAAATCATTAAAGATCAATTTGAAATTTTTTTCAAGTCATCTCTTCATTGGATAAGTCAAAATACCCACAAAAAGTCACCTTCAGGCCATAATTTGATAGTTTCAAAACCAGACACCTAGAGAAGCATAAAGTACAGACCGAAGGCTCCTGTTTCCACCTTTGAATCTTTAGAAATTCAAAATTGGACTCATTCACCATGGGTTTTGAATGAGTCCCACTTCTAAACCCGATTTTGATTTTCTGCATTTTTAGATACTCATTTGTCTAATACGAGCTCTGAAACAGTTTCCCATATTTGGGACTAATTTTCCCAAAATGGCGAGTGAGTCCCATCAAGCCTAAAAATCAGTATCAACAACATTTTAGAATCATTTCCAGTCTTTATCAAGATCTCAGGTGCACACTTTTAGTTTCATCCATTTTTGTTGCAATTTGCATTCATTTCTAGGTGTTTTCTGCATATCACAATGTGTTTTCAAAAAACTAGCATTTCTTTAGTTTTCACTCAATAATCAATATCTTTATTTAGTATTTTGCATTTGAATCATCTCATCTAGGCCCATTTCATTCATATTTCCATTAGTTTGAGTGAACCACCTAGATTTTGGTGTGGGATCTATCTCTTTCCTTTAGGTGAAAGACCTTAATTGAGCAAAAGAGATATCATTTCACACTCCTAAAATCTATGGTTCAGAATGATGAATGAATAAATAAAAATCTTGCAACTCACCAAACCTTAGAAATAAGGTGCTGCAAATATGTATGCAATGGTTCCAATGGATGCAGACTTTGATTCTTGCTTGAACGATGTTGATCTTGAGTGAAACACTTGCTTGAATCACAAAATCCTACATCACCATTGTTAGCTCAAAAACAACATGATGGATGAAATCTTTGACATGATGATTGATGCTTGAAGAATTCTCTAAAATGCTTGAAAATTTTCTCTTGAAGACACTTGAATGCTCTTGAATACTCTTGTGAGCACTTGATTGCTTATTAGATTGCTAGGTGAAAATATGAGAGAAAGAACTTTGTATTTGTACTTAATTATGAAAGAAGTCCAAAAATTACAACACTACAAGCTGACATCAGATCTAGGAGAATAAAATTCTGCTAGAAATTTGAATTAATTTTAATTTTGGGCCACACGGGACTCATTCACCTAAGATGGCGAATGAGTCCCATCTTGCATAAGGTATGGGACCAAAAATCAAAAGTTCTTAGAAAGGTGTAAAAAAAGGTTTGGGACCCAAAAATCTAGGTGGGACCCATTCGCCAAAGGTGGAAAATGAGTCCCAAACCACTAAATTTGGGCCACACAAGCTAGAAACACATGAATTATGATTAGCTAAGGATTGGTGTCAAGAATATCCTCAAAAGGATGCAATAAATGAGGCTTGTGGATGAAAAATAGGGCCAATTAAAGCATAAGAAATCCCAATTATTAATGACAAGCCTAGAAAAGTGTGAAAGTGTGTCACAACACTTTACAACACTTAAAATAAGGAAATATTAATGTTTATTTTGATTAAAAAGGGGTTTATTATGTTCAAAACCTTAGAAAAGTGTGAAAGTTTGTTTCAACACTTAACAACACTTTAGCAAGCTACAATTTAAATCCATTAGTTCACAAGGGCCCAAGCCCTAATGTGAATGTGTCAACCACATTACAACACTAAATCAAGGTGACATTAAACTCAATTTCACAAGGAGGGCCCAAACAAGTGTGAAAATGTCCTGAGTGACATTTTTCAACACTACAATAAATATTTTCTAATTTTAAAATTTGGAAATGACATATAGTATCTGAGGATCCAAGTTTGCAAAGGTTCAAGTCTATCAATAGGAAGATTTCTAGAAATATGAAAAATCTCAATTTTTCTATGTGGAATACACAATCATGCATAAAATTATGTGTTTTTGTAGTAATGCAGTATGCTCAAAAGATAATTTTCAAATTGTAAATTGTAGTTATTGGTTGAGCATATTTTGAAAATTTTGAAAATTAACAATTCTTTATATTTTGAAATGAAAAGCACTATGAAAATCTCTACTTTTTTTATGATTTTTAATGAGATATGCATGCATGGATGACAAATTCGAACAATCTAAGATTGCATTAAGATTTTAGAATAAGAAAATTATGATTTTAGAAGATTTCAAGAATGTAACAAGTATTAGGTTCACCAAAATATGATGTGGGAAAAAGGGATATAGGGTATAAATCACACTTTTTGCTACATCATATTGGAAGGAACCAAAAATGATCACAAAAACTAGCTTGGCTAATAACTATTATGGAAGAGATAAGATGGTGGATTAGGGTTTTGGTTCTTTTGGGTTGGGTTTGATGAATGATTGTGAAATAATTTTATTTGATAATTTAATTGAACTTATCTAGGTCAAGTATTGAATTACAATGACCTATTGTCAATACAAAGAAGCATATAATTGAAACATAGATACTTCTTATAAAAAATAGAGTGCATAGACAAAGGAACCTGACATATAAATTTGAGCTCAAACTACTATGATAGGGGTACTAATGTCCTAGACCTCAAAAATGCAGATATGAGGAATCATAAATCAGATTTTAGATGATTGTTGTCTATAGGTTCTTCCTTTCTAGAGTAAGCTTTAGAGCTTCATTTGTCAATGATTAATTTCAATTTCCCTAATGCATTGACATGTGAGGCTTGAATGCTTGATCTTGTAATTAGGTCTTTAATCATTTCCCAAATTCACTTCATATCTATCACCTACACTCAAGAGAGGAGAGAAAGGGTTATTTTGTATAGGGACTTGCCTAAATGAAACCTCATTTTGGTGTTTCCACCTACACAATGGCTATGATGATATAAGGAGTGACTACCCTTGGTCAAGCAGAGAAAAAATGGATCAAAGGAATGATAAATTGATAAGTGATGTGAATTACCACTTAGCTTTTCTTTCCTTGATGGACTGAAGTAATTATAATCATCTCATACAAGGAGAATTAGATGTTTTATTGAAAGTCCTACAAGTATTAGTACTCACAAAATAAATTAACATGAAACATGAACAAACTCACATTTAAACATGATGCATTGCTAGCATGAATATTGATTGATAGTAAGTGTTGTAAACTTTGCTAAGTTTTATCTTGAATACTTTTGGATGCTCAATTGCTTAATCAATTCACTAGGAAATTGCATTAGGATTTCAAATGGTGAAAAATACTTGTATTTACATTCAATAATTTGTTTTCTCACAAATTTTATTATTAAAAGTCAATAGATGAATTTAAATTTGTAAATGTTAAATTCCAACAATAAAATATTTTAAATTGGGCCAAAATAAGTAGACAAGGGCAATAACACCCTAGTCTAGACTTATTTTGGGTCTTTAAGTGTTGTTAAATAAATGTTAAATCATAATATTCCCAATTTAAGTTTAATTTTTCAAACATAATCATAAAATAGGTAATTTAAGAGAATAATTGGGTTCAAGCACATAAGGGGGGCTAAACCAAATGCAAAATTTTAAAAGGTAACAATTTATGACATTACAATGACAAAAAAAATGCAATTGACTTGTGATAATGCATTTTGATGCAATGCTTTGATAATACTTATATTATAAAAAAAATTATGATTCTTTCATTGTCTTTGTATAATATCCAAAGGTGGATAAAGAAAAAAGAACATAAAACTAAATGTAGAAAGCTACATGGTTATGTGCACCAAGATGGGGGAGAAAAAAGTGGTCACTCCACTTTATGGTCCAATAAAATATAAAATATGAGTGCAGTATAATGAAATATGCTTGTGTTATGGGTTGGTAGTAATTGAGCCTAGGCTTGGCCATTACCAAGCCATAATGTGAGCATCTTATAATTTTCTCACGTTATTTGAATACATTCACAAAATACGAGCACATTATAATGCGTTTGCATTATATTTTTCTTTTAATTTTTTTATTTGTCTTTGTCTTTTTCTTTGTCTTCTAGTGAAATTATATACATGAAAGTATAAGTGACATTTATATATGGAAATTTACTTTTTGAACCATCAATTTTGATGTGTTCTATGGACTTCTCTTGCACTCTTAGGGTTTTTCACCTAAAAGGAGAGAGATAGAACTCCAAAATTGAGGTGGTTCACTCAAATAAAAGATTGTATGATGTTATTAAGACTAAATGAAATGATCTAAGTGAAACTAAGCTATACAATTGATCGATTATGAATGAAAAACTAATGAAATGTTCAATATTTGAAAACATGGTGAGGTATGCAAAAATGAACTAAAACATGAACAAATGCAAAATAGAATTGAAAGAGATTGAACAGAGTGCACCAAGAAATGAATGCTAAATCTAGAAGGCTCTAAAAATTAGCAGAAATTAGTGCAAATCACTAGTGGGACTCATTCACCACTAATGGTGAATCATTCCTACCACTGACAAAAGTAATTGAAACTACTTTCCGACAGCTGAGAATTGGATTCTGACAAAATTAATTTTTTTAGCCCTAAGGTGGGACTCATTCACCATTGATGGCGAATCAGTCCTCCTCCAAAAATATGTGAAATAAAAGGTCAATTTTGTAGCTCTAGATTTGCATTTGTCTTCTTGTCGGGTTAATGGAGTCAAATCTACAAAAATCGGACTATAGGTTGTCTCCAAGCTTGAAATAGGGTTTAGTTGAATTGAAACACTTTGTTGTCTTGTTTCCCACCTTTCAACACCTATTTTCTTGAAAAATGTGCCTACAAAAGTCTACAAACACACATGCAAAAGGGGGAAAATGGTTAAGGTTAGAGTATAGTGATTTGCCTTGGTCAAATCCCACTTTGGTAATCAAACCATTAATAAAGAAATGAAATGAAATGAGCAAGGAATGATGAATCAATAGCATGCAAGTGTCCTAAACTCACCAACCTTGTTGAAGAAATCTAAAGATATATCAATGGTTGTTCCAAGATGTTTGGCATTTGCTTGATTGAATGATGCTTGAATTTAATTAGTAAATGAGT
This sequence comes from Sequoia sempervirens, assembly GCA_007258455.2. NCBI lineage: Eukaryota > Viridiplantae > Streptophyta > Pinopsida > Cupressales > Cupressaceae > Sequoia > Sequoia sempervirens. Next base: position 16,754 of record VDFB02138782.1, read on the forward strand.
GAACTTGAAGAATGATTGAGTGAATTAGGTGAATGGGGATTGAAATGAGAAGAAAAAGACTTATATATACACACTTATGCCCTAATAACCCAATAATACCTCATCATAGGCCAACATAAGGTCTTTTTGAATAAAAACCTGAAAGAAAATTTGAATTATTTTCAATTTGTCCAGAGCCAAGAGGGACTCATTCACCACCCATGGTGAATGGGTCCCACCTTGGGCTTGTAAGTGGGTGTCAGGAATTAACTTGCATTTAATGTTGTTTGTCAGGTGTAGATTCAAAAATACACTTGATTAAGTCTTATGAGTGCATAAAGGGGTCATATAAAGCATAAGAAAGGTGTAAATAGTGATAACAAGCCTAGAAACGTGTGAAATCTTGTTACAAGAATTTACAACACTTTAGAATCAGACTTGAAAAGTGATGGAAAGGTCATTTTTAGGTGAATTGTAATAAGAAGAGTCTAGAAAAGTGTAAAAATGTATTACAACACTTTCACAAGGCATCATAATTTGAATGTTTAGGACCTAATGTGAATTCATAAGTTACATTGCAACATTAAATCAAAGAAAAATGGGTCAAGCATCATAAGAGAAAGACCTAAAAGACCATGAAAATGTCAATGATCCATTTTTCTATGGTACACTTAGCCCTCACTTTAGTGAGAGGATGAACTTGCTTCAAACTCACACTAAAGTAGCCATGCATATCAAGAGATCCAAATTCACTTATGTCAACAATATGGAATGATAACAATCAAGAAGGACGATCAAGCCCCCAGGATGAAGATCTCATGACAAACTAAACATAAGAACAAAGTAACACACACAGAAAGCAAGAGAAGAAAAGGGAGAATTGGATCAAGCTTCAATCATTTGTCCAACTAGTTCTAGATTAGATCTAGGTTATTTGTGAGAAAAAGAGAATGAATATTCACTTTGGAGTGATAGAACTCATGGCGGTCTATAGGGTGAGAATACCCAAAAGGTGAGAAACATACGCTAGTTGGTATGCACTTGCAAACACATAGGTGGCTATGGGGAAAGTTGTGCTGCCGAATGGGCTTCCCACTCAACCATATCAAGGAAAAATGTTGATTTTTGCTTCGTGAGAGAAGCAAAGTTCATATGCTTAGAACCCATGAACAAAGAGAAAGTTACCACAAGCATGCAAGTTGCATTATGCAAGGTGGCCATATGAATGAAAAATGTAAAATGTAAAAATGTAAAATGCAAAAGATGTTCAAAGGAGTTTTCTTAAGTTCATGCAAGGTCTATCACTTGGGGAAAATTATGTCTAACATATCCAAGAGAAGACCAATCAAAGAATAGTATATTCACAACTTAGGGGATGCGGTGTGTCACATCAGGCCACTAAGAGGAATGTAATATGCTAAGATAGATCACACTTATGGAGGACATCACAGCCAATGTCATCCACAAAGTGACGAACGCTTCGTATGAAGTGACAAGGCTACACTAAGAATACAAATGAAATGATTCCAATGTATGCCCCCCACTTTAAAGGAATTGTTACACACCATTCTGTGATAAATAACTTTAAAGTACCAAAGGAAAGATGCAAAAAAGAAAACAAGAAATGAGAACAAACTTGGAAAGCCCCTATTCCAAGTCATATGTTTCCAAGTAAGGTTGGATTTGGGATCAATATGTTCATTGTTGCAATGTTGTTATTAAAGAGCTCAGAATTTTCATCGTTCCCCAAAACACATAGAACTAGAAGAATGACACAAAGAGATAAAACAAAAGGAATTTTTTTTTTTTTGGGTCAACATGGAAGAGACATTGTGGTCTCAATGTTTTGCATCATCCTCAAAAGGAAAACACAAGAAAAAAGAAAATGAAAGGAAAAAGAAAAGGAAAATATTTTGGATCAACATGAATGAGACATTTCGGTCTTAATGCCTTGCATCATCCCCAAAAGAAAAACACAAAAAAAAAGAAAACAAAAAAGAAGCAAAAGGACCTTTTGGGTCAACATGGAAGAGACATTGTAGTCTCAACACTTTGCATCATCCCCAAAAGGGAAACACAAAAGAAAAAAATAAAATGCAAAATGTATGACATATAGAAGAATAGAGGTAAAAATATAAGAAGTGTACAAAGAGAGAGAATATCAAATGCACATTATAGGGGAACACAATACACACATATAATAAAACCAAAGAAAAATGAAAATGTAAAAGGAGTTGGTAATGCAAATGCAAGTCAACCATGAACTGGGTTATTGACTTCGCAATCTTAAGTAATATAAGAAAAAAATGAATAATGCAGTTAAGAGACAAAGACAAATGCATTACTAGGACAAGGCTAACAACGTCTTTCCCCCACTGAGTGTAGGGAAATAATGAGCCAAGGTGGGTGATGGGAAGGGATCATGCAATAGTGAGAATAGAAAATCTACAACTATGGCATGGTGAGAGGATTGGGTTTAAGGGATAATAGGATAGCACTCAGTATTAGTGAAGTGATATTTGTTTAGTATGTCCTTCAATTTCCAACATTCATCAGTTTGGTGGCCAAGAAGACAATGGTATTTTCAATATGGTGTGTTAGAATCTTTAGGATAGATGACCAACCTATTTGAAGGTGGTAAGAGTATAAGACCTCTATTTAAAAGAATTTTGAGTCTCCTTTCACATTCAAGTGGTGGATGGAGAGGAAACTTTATTTTCTTAAATTTGTAAGGTCATTTTCATTTACTAGTTTCTCCTTTTTCATGGATGGAAGGAGGAAGAGGACCCATAGGGATCCTAGCATCCTTATCATTAGAATCAAGTAATATTTGTTCAAGTAGAAGGAGAATGTTCAAGTCACGAGGAAAATAAAAGATCACTATACCATCATCTTGAAGTCTCTAATATTCCATCATAAGGAGGATCTTTATATCCTAATCCTATTTTTTTTTCATCTATTGGTTTTTGTTTGAGAAGTTGGTGAATGTTATGCTCATTTGTTGTGTCACAACCTTGTTTACTTAGGATAGTAAATCCTTTTCCATATGTTTATTCAAGTTTGATTGGTGTGTTTGTAACTTTTTTATCATAAAATGGTTGAGGATGTCATTTTTTAAGGAACTAGGTCTACTTGATGGAGGGAACTTAGGTCCTTCACTTGTTTCAAGATGTAGGTATCTAAAGTGATCAAGAGGCGCAATAGTAGAAAGATCTTGTGACTTCATGGATGGGTAAAAGGTTGCATTGGATTCAAGGTTATCAATACATTCATTTAAGAATATGTTCATGCTATCATCATCTTCTCCAATGATGTCTACATCATGAGGAGGACAATCATGAGGAGTTCAAGGAGCATGAGGAAGCTCAAGGTCATTAGGATCACAACCAAAGGCACAATTGGACATGTCTACTAGGGATTTCAATGAATTCCAAAACTTATTAAAGCAGAAAGCCATGATGAAAATGAATAAAAGTAAACTAATATGCAAGAAATAAAAAGAAACAAAAAATCTAGAAAGTATAATAGAAATTAACTATAGAAAACTATAATGCGGAAAATATCCAAAAAATGCTTGAAAATGTAGTTGAAAATGTGTAGGTGGACTGATTCACCCAGGTTGGCAAATGAGTCTAGGAATGAGATTTTTTATGTTTTTCAAAAAAATTAAAGTGAATTCAATGCTTTTAACATGAAAAATGAGGATGAAAATGTAGATTTTTAGTTTTTTAATGATTTGATATGAAAAAATGAAATCTAAATGATTCTTTCACTAATGCAATTTGAGAAACTATAGGATGCAAAAACAAAACAAAACTTAATTGAATGTTGATGCAAAGGAAACCTAGGATGCAAGATACAATTGAAATCAGAAAGATAATGTGTTCAATATGCAGGTTCACCAAAATGAACCATCAATTTTGATGTGTGTTCTATGAAATTCTCTTGTACTTGGGGTTTTTCACCTAAACGGAGAGAGATAGAACCCCAAAATTGAGGTGATTCACTCAAATAAAGGATTGTATTATGTTATTAATACTAAATGCATTGATCTAAGTCCAATTAAGCTATACAATTGATTGATTATGAATGCAAAACTAATGAAATGTGCAATGTATCAAAACACAGTGAGGTATGTGATGAGCTCAAAAAATGCTCATAATTTGAATGTTATGATAAACTTTTAATGTCTTTACTTTTGTTATTTCATGACTGTTGAAACCTTTTATGGGGATATCCTGTAGCATAATACTTTCATATTCCTGCAGCTCATTGTGTTGACTTGATTGCATTTATTGCCCCGTTGACTCCCTAAAATGACTGGTATATCGTATATAGTTTTTGAATGATGAAGTAGATTTAAAATGTGTGATTAATGAATAGATATTGTGTATGTGCCATACGCCTTTTCTTTCGCATCTGTACCTTTTGTTTCGCAGGTTGTTGAAGAATGATCGAGTCAAGCGCAGCCAATCTCGGCCTTGCAGTAAAGTCTATTTCCTGCACGACTTCGAGGAAGCTCCGATGAAGACTCTTTGACCGAAACCGTTGGGAAAGAATTTTAATGATAGTCAACTAGAAAGAGTGGAGCGCTAGATTCTCTCCAAATTGGGATGAATGCATAAATTCATTATGAAGTTTGATCCTTGATTTGGGGATATACTTTACTTCCACGTCTTTCTTTGATTGGGTTAGTTAGTTAGTTGCTCTCCTATTTTTTAAATAAAGTTCTCCTCCTGCGCGAGTGAGAGGGAGACAGAGAGATGATAGTTAGAAAAAGTTAGAGGCATAGTGATAGCAGATATCATGTAAGAGTCAGTATGATAATGAGAAACAAAATCTGTATGATCAAAGACAGAGTTTGTTGTTAGTTTCCACATCAACAAAGCAATGTATACCATTCTGTTTTCATGAATAAAGTTCAATGAAGTTGTGAGTTTAGTATCTGTGTAATCGATAGATGCTTGCTAAGGGGGCCCACTTAGTAAGTATCTGTAGCTAGCTAGTTAGTTGTTCTTTTCTGTTGATCTTCAGTTAGCTTTCATCTTTGAAGTTTTTATGCAAACTCAGTCTTGTACTGCTCCTGCAGCATAGAGAATCCATCCCTGTGCCTGTTCCTGCAGCATAAGACTAGTTTATGGTTTGTGCTTTAGTCGTAGCTGTTATGGTTTATGTTTTAATCAAAGCATAGCTGAGTTAAAGAACGTTGCATTACCTTCATGTAGCGTGGATAGAATTCCTTTCCAGTATTTATTTCTGCTAAGATTTGACCAAAACTAGTTCTTAGTGCATATATTTTGCCGCGCCATTTAAAGTATACGTCCCCTGGTTTGACAAGTAAATGAATGTCCATAGAGAGATATAAGTCACCTGTGGGAATGTCCAATTCGGAAAAGGTTTACACTACTTGTGATTTTCACTTATCCTTTTGTGGAGTCTTGACCATTTTGGCACCGTTGGCCGGGGGATGGCGTCCGACTAGGAATTTGTCGGAAGGTCATCTTTACGCGTAGTTTAGTTTGTTAGTTAAAAATTTTCAAATCTTTCAAGCCACTATTCACCGTATTGCATGCATAGAAGAAGAAGAGACGCACTGGGAAGGTTCCTCCTTGAAAATCTATTTATTGAACTACCATTTGACCTAGCCAACAATGAACCTGAGGAAAATCCATTCACTCTGTTATTCCAGCAACCAAACATGGCAAATAATCCACCTCCTACATTTGAGTTTCCCATTGTTCCCCAGAGAGATACTGACAATCTTAAAAATATTCCCTCTTCCTTGCTTCCAAAGTTTTATGGCTTGGTTACGGAAGACCCAGAAACTTTTCTATTTGAATTTGATGTCCTCTGTTGTAGTTATGACTACAACACAGACGCTCATAAATTGAAGTTATTTCCTTCCACCTTGAAGGAAGGAGCTCTCAGATGGTTCATGAGTCTGGGAAGAGGTGTTGTAGATATTTAGGCAGCCATCGACGAAATTCCTTGAGAAGTATAAAGAAAGGGAATATTGTAAAAGAGAGTGCAGCCAAGAGGGTGATGACATATTCCGAATTCAGCAGGAGGATGAAAGTCTGGAGGATTATATTTCCAGGTTTTTGTTTTCACTAAAAAGGAACTCAAACCATACTCTAAACGAGGATTCTCAGAAACTACTCTTTCTAAGGGGAATCAGTGATGCCTGTATTGATGCCCTGGACCTGATAGGAGGAGGTGATATAACCCAACCACCTTGGGATGATATAAAAAAAATATGTCTTAACTACTCTCGAGCAATAGTTAGAAAGGTGGTCTATGCTTACTCTGAGTGGGAAGTCTTCTGGTGGAGTTTCGGATGGAATAACAAATTTGTTATCTGATTTCAAAGCGAGGACATCATTAATAATATGGCTACACAACTGGACACTATGCAAGCTCAGAAGAAACATGCATAAGCTAAGGTAGTTTTAGCCGAGTTTTGTCCATACTGCAGACAGAAGAAGCGTGACTGCAGATGCAAGATGGTGGCTAATTTGGAAGCTAGGCAACTACCTACTGACTTCAAACCAGTAGAAGGTGATGATGATCAAGTATTCTTTGTTGCACAAAGGAGACCATGGGCCCAAAGACAAGGTATGCCTCAAGATCCTTTAACTTTTGGTAATCCTTATTTTGGCTATAATAACCAATGGCAACATGCATATGGATCACCACCATCCTGGAATCCACCTCAATCAAGTTGGTCTAATTATCAGAACCAACAATGGCAATCTCCTCAAGGAGGTTGGCAGCAGCCACAAGGGCAATGGACCCCACCTTCAGGAAATTGGCAGCAAAATCCTCAATGGAGAGGTCCTCAGCAATGGCAAAACCAGTCCTCTGGATTCCTGCAGCTTCCAAAGCCACAACCACAGGCCCTCATGCCACCTCCTGCAGCAACTGCCACAAATCCTGGCCCTCCGAAGCAAATGCCTATGCCTGCCCAGCCGTTGCCAAATCCCAATAATAAGCAACAGCAGCAGCCACAGCAACCTGCATATCTTGCCGAAGCAAACCAATATCAAGCTTATGCCTTAAATGTTAATGACATCCATTTGAGGTCTGGAACTACTTTACCTGCTCCTAAACCACCTCTGATTACTAAAATACTAGATTCTCCCCTTGAAGAATCTACTGCACCTACTGATCCTACTGAGCATATGCCTATAACCGATATAGTTTCTACGGAACCTGTTTTGCAGAGTCAAGACAAACCACCTTTTCCTTAGAGGTTGCAAAGCACTGAATCTAAATCTATGGAAGAGCCCACTTTTGACATTACGGATCCAGCTCAAGGAATGTACAAATTCAAATCCCTTATTCCCGGGCTAGTAGGATGATGTTCCTATTTTGGAAAAGCTATTAAAGCACGTTTGGAAAAACTTTGGGCCGAGAAGAAAAAGATCCCAAACAATTCATGTTTTAGGAAATTGGCTGATATAATGTTGGAAAATGTAGTCATTCCAAAGTATATTGACCCTGGAAGTCCTGTAGTGCAGATACATATAAATGGCCAAGTTGTAAAAAATGTTTTGATTGATTTAGGTGCTGCTATTAATGTCATGACAAAGCATACTATGGACTCCTTGAATATTCCAAATATTAGGTCTACACCAACAGTTCTACAGCTTGCAGACAGCTCCATAGTTAAACCTGATGGGATGGTAGAAGATGTAATTGTCACTCTTGAATCCTAGGAGTATCCTGCTGATTTTACAATATTATTAGTTAAGGCAACTTTAGGAGGGTATCCAATTATCCTTGGTAGACCATGGTTAGCAACTACTGATGCTTTTATAGGATGTCGTTCTGGAGATATGACCATTTCTGATGGTCAGTCCACAAAGAAATTGGCCTTGTATCCGCCTGCTAGACCTCAACCAGATTTGTCCCAACTTGTTTGGCCAGATGTGGGGGAAGAAATTGAAGAAGCCAATTCTTTGGCTCAATTAATGATGCTTCAAAATGATCCATTCTCACAACTTCAGAGTGAAGATGCTTTGCTTTTTTAAATTCTGCAATTTAACCCTGATACGGGTAGTTCATCTGATCCAAGTGGCAGCCATCTTCAATGTTTCCTACAACAACCAGATTCTGAGAGTTCACTGCCTAAACTTCCAGTGATTTTTCATAATTTGCTTCCACAAGAGGTACAAACATCACCTGTAGATTCTATGAGTAATCTCACGAAGCAGATAGAATTGTCTCCAGATCATTGTTTGAATGTCCATAGCAAGTTGTCACAGTCTCAAGAGGCTGACTTATTAAAAATGCTACAAGAATAGCATAAAGTTTTTGCATGGGAATATGGGGACATGCAAGGAATAGATCCTAGAGTTTTGTACTCATAGGATATATATCAAGAAGATTGTTCACCCGGTTAAGACAACCTCAAGAAGAGTAAATCCAACACTTAGAAATAATTGATGAACTTCAAAGTTGTTTGATCTTTGGTTTTTTTACCCAATCTCTGATAGCCAATGGGTTTTTTCATTAGTCATTGTCCCCAAGAAAGGAGGAAAATGAAGTGTGTGTAGATTACAGGGAGTTGAACAATGCCACTAAAAAAGATCACTTTCCACTACCTTTTGTAGATCAAGTACTAGACTCACTGTCTAGCAAAAGATATTTTTCCTTTTTGGATGGTTATAGTGGATACAATTAGATAAAAATTGCTCCTAAGGATCAAGATAAGACAACTTTTATCTGTCCATGGGGAACATTTTCTTATTCAGTCTTTCCTTTTGGTCTATGTAATGCACCAACAATAACCTTCCGGAAAGCGATAATTATCTTTAATTATATCTCATGAATGCATGGAGATTTATATGGATGATTTCACTTACCTATGAGTCACATTTGAAGAAGCACTAGTGAATTTAGAAAAGGTACTGAAAAGGTGCAGAGAGAAAAATTTGTCTCTAAACAATGAAAAGTGTTTTCTAATGATGGAAGAAGGTATTGTTCTAGGTCATCATATTTCAAAAAATGGAATTCAGGTTGACCCTGCTAAAATTGAAGTAATTTAGAATTTACAAACTCCTGCAAAAAAAAAAGATGTCAGAAGTTTCCTTGGCCATGCAGGGTATTATAGGAGGTTTATAAAAGATTTAAATAAAATTGCCAGCCCACTTTATGCCTTGTTAACTAAGGATTCTCAATTTGAGTGGACGGAGGCCTGTGAAAAATTCTTCCTACAACTAAAGGACTTGCTTACTAAAGCCCCTGTTCTTCAAGGTCCAAAATAGAATTTTCATTTTCACATACATGCTGATGCATCTGATTTTGGCATAGGAGCAGTTCTGAGTCAAAAAGAAAATTCAATTGAGTATGCTATCTACTTTATCAGTAAGAACCTTCAAGGTCCTGAGCTCAACTATACTGTTACAAAAAAGGAATTGCTTGCAGTAGTGTATGCTTTAAATAAATTTAGGCATTATGTCACAAGTTATCAGATATTCGTCCATACTGACCATGCAGCAATCAAGTATCTGATGAACAAACCTGCCATTTCTGGTAGATTGGCACGATGGCTCCTGTTGTTACAAGAATTTGACATTACAATTATTGACAAACCAGGAAGAGCTAATGTTGTAGCCGACTTTTTATCAAGACTCCAATCAGCTGCACCTGTTGCACATGAGGTCATTGATGATAGGTTTCCTAATGAACACTTGTTTTCAATTGCTGCACATACTCCATGGTATGCAGACATTGCCAATTATCTAGCAGCAAATAGAATACCAGCTCACTTTTCCCCAAAAGAAAAGAAGTTGTTAATAGAGAAAAGTTTTAATTTTTCATGGATTGCAAATTGTCTGTTGTATACTGGACCTGATCAAGTAATGTGAAGATGTGTAAGAGAAGATGAGACTTATGATATCTTGCATGCTTGTCATGATGAACCATGTGGGGGACATTTTGCAGCAAAAAGAATAGCAATAAAGGTTCTTACAACAGGGTATTACTGGCCAACACTACACAAGGACGTTGTGGCCTACACAAGGAAGTGTGACAGATGCCAGCGTATGGGAAGACCAACTAAGTCAGATGAAATTCCACAATATCTGCAAGTCATAGTCACCCCTTTTGATAAATGGGGAATGGATTTTGTGGGACCAATTGATCCACCATCAAATGGTAAGTCATACATTCTAGTTTGCACGGACTATGTCACAAAATGGGTCGAGGTAAAAGCTATGACTCATGCTCGGGATAACAAAGTTGCTGACTTTCTGTATGAACAAATTTTCACTAGATTTGGAGTCCCCAAAGAGCTTGTAACTAATCAGGGAGCTCAATTCACATCGAATCTGATCACTGCACTAATGAATGACTATAAAATCAAACATAAGAAGTCCAGCCCCTATCATCCTCAAACCAATGGTCAGGCGGAGGTCACAAACAGGGAAATTGAGGTGATCCTCACAAAGACAGTGTAGATTCATAGAAAAGATTGGAGCAATAGACTTACTGAAGCAGTTTGGGCCTATAGAACTACATGGAAGACAACAACTGGGTTTACACCTTTTGATCTTCTTTATGGGAAAATAGCCATGCTGCCCATTGAATTTGAGCACAAAACTTTGAGGACAGCTCTTGAACTCAATATGGAAATATCTGCAGCACAGAAGGACCGACTCCTGCAGCTAAATGCTTTGGACGAAATGAGAAAATCCGCCCTGTAGCACACAGAAGTAATCCAACAGCAAAGAAAGAAATGGCATGATCAACACATCAAAACTAGAAAATTTTCTGCTGGAGATTGGGCTCTATTATATGATTCTAGATATCAAGAAAAACAGGGTAAGCTCACAACATGCTAGCTTGGCCCCTATGAAGTTGAAAATGTGTTTAACAATG
>VDFB02138783.1:0-19386 GCA_007258455.2 Sequoia sempervirens
ACCATCTAGCTCTAGTACCCCTAGCTCTCATATATGCCCAAATTGTTGTAATTTATTCTTTGGGAGAGAGTGATGCAAAGGGTGCAAATGGTTTTACCTCCCATGTGTGTTCTCATTGTTAGTATAGATGTCATGGAAGTAGCAGGGTTCATTAGGGTGGTGTATTAGATAATGCAATGATGATAGACAACTTACTAAATGAAATGTATGTTGGTCAAATATAGGTATGTTGATTTGAATTTGTAATGGCATGAATTTGCAACCCTAGGAAAATTCCACATTTACATTACCCCCTACCTTAGAGAATTAAATTTGATGATGCAATCCCTATACCCACCACCTTTCCCTGTCCACTTGGTAGCTCATTTGTGTGTCAGTGGAGGAATCTTTGCCTGAGATGCTAGCACGGGGTGCGGACGTCTACACGACACGCTTCTATCCTAACAAGATTCCTATCTATGGAATCTGCAGAGGCATTACACTCCTCCATTAGGTGTGAAGTGTAATGTTTGTTGCTCCTTTGACCGACTTCAAATGACTCCTTTGCCTTCATTTTTCCTTCCAATTTTCTAACTCTTAATTCCATTGAGCTTCTTCACAACTTCTTCACTCTCTTGGAAACTCCTTGGCTTGTACACAATCACTTTCAAGCTCCACCACCTCCATTTGTAGCTACAAGTTGTTGTTTTCATGGATCCTCCTCTTCATTGTTGCGATAGCATTGGATTTGGAGAGCTTGCAAGCTCACGCCTTCCTCCATTTTTCCTTGAGAGCATCTAATTGAGAAGGTGATATCCTCCATTATCATTTTCTTTTACATCATCTTATTAACATTGCAGTATATTATTGTTTGTGTATTGCTTGGCATTTCTATTTCTATACTCTCTTTATCATCTTTCTATATAATTGTTGGCATCTAGTTTTCCGTGGAGGTGGAAACACCAAAGCGAGGGAATGACTGAGGCAATCCTCTATAAATAGCCCCAACATTTTCTCATCCTTGTGCATGAAAGTTATTCATTAAGTGAAGCTAGTGAAGACCTCATCTTGCAGGTTCAAAGGTCTACTTTTATCCCTCCTCTTTTATGAATTATAGTTTAGTGTTATAGTAGTATTCTTCTTGTTGTACTATTGATTTTGTATCTTTCTATTTTTGTCATAGCATAAAACTCTGCCAGTCAGGTTGTTAGTAGGATTTTTGGTAATTTAGACTATACTTTACACGTTTTGTCTGTATAGATGCCAGCGCGTCCATGAGACCCCAATGCATCGTGTTGGAGTCTGAGTCCCATGATGTAGTCCTCTATTAGTAAGCAGTCTGAGTCACGGTCTGAACCTCAAAAACTGGCTCTCCTGACTCTCTAAAATATTCAAGTTAGCAGAGAATAGTAGCAACCAGATTGCTCTTCCTTTTTATCCCCTAGAACCTTAAACCTTTCCAATCACTTAACAAAGATTGAGGTAGATCAGGGCAGCCTATTGCTTTGGACCCTCTTGTGACCTAGGGTCTCAGAGTAGTCGGTTTGTCTCCTCTACATTTTTGAGAACCTGACATGAACTATTTTGGTTCCGTTTCGTAGTGTTGAAGGAACCTTCTCTCATATTCTAGGCATGTTGTAGGTTTGTGTGTTGCATGGTGAATAGCCTTGCAACCCAACCTATAACCCCTACTGGCGTAGTTATAAGGATCCCTGGACATTGTGAAATGAAATCTAGATAGGTCACTATTTGATTGCTAAGCCTTTGGGGTATCTTGAGGAAGTCCTTTCGAAGTACATAAACATGGCCTCTTTTATGCATTTTTCTATTCCTTCCGCTCAGCTTGTGAATGGATCACCTAACATAACTTTTACGTCACAGGACCTACCTATGAACATGAAAAAAGAGCCTTCTTCTTTGTACATTCCCAGTCATATCAACAGGAACACCATGACTAGTGTTCTAGTTGATCCCACGTGTCGTTAGAATGTTATAATAGAGGAGAATCTGCTAATAAATTTCTTACATAAGGTTGGGTATGATGTATCAAAAACCACAATATGTACGCATGATGGACTCTCAATCCCTCCAATTGGTTCCATCACTCTCTCAGTCCCAGTAGGACCCAGGACTGTAAATGCTCAGGTTTCGATATCATCTTGGAGTCAGACTTGTTGTGAGTGAAACTAGGCATCCCATGGCTAGTTTCCATGAACGTAGTCACTTTGACAATCATAAGTGTTTAAATTTTTCTCATGAGGGCTTTGTGCACATTGTGCATGACACTGGATATAAATCTATGGTGTCACATGGGGGCTACTCACTAGATCAATTTTGGCTTGCCTCGGCTGGTCCACTTCCTCCAAGGACAAACTTTCCATATCACACCTATGTCAAATATAAGAATAGGGGCATAGTACCAATGGTGACCTACCCTTTCTCCCCTTATGCCATTTTAGTTAAAGGCTTTATGATTGCGTAGTAATAGGTTGCCTCCTCCTCTCAAAAGGGGAAAGGGAAGTTTGTTCGCACCCAAGAGCCTTCCTCTTCTTTTGTTTTCTCATATGATTTTGCCTCTCACCCTACTTTGGCACCTTCGGCCTCTGCCCTCATGCATCACATGGGAAGTACGATGGTGCCCACTTGGCAGAAGGCCAAGTGTCAAGTATTCTAACTTCCCATCTTACCCATGGTGACGAGGCTCGTTGTTTATGGTAAGGGAAAGGGTCCTCATAGATTCACCCCTATGTCTCGACCTCCATGACCTCCTATTGCTCCTAACCATCGAGTGGTGAATGGGAATAGGCTCGTTGTCAAGGTGCCTAAGTCTGCTTATTCACCTGTTGTGGTTTCCACTCCTACGCTTCCTACTCTTGCTCCCATTTAGAAGGTTTCCCTTCCATCAGTGACAGTTGTGGAGGACATGCCTATGGCGGAACATGAGCCTCTTGCTCCTTCTCAAGTGGTGAGTTCTAGTTCCCAAAGCTGAAGAAACCAAATTTCACATGAGTGTAAGCACCAGAGGAAGGCTTTGGCTATTGAACAACCTTCCTTACAAAAGGCAGAAGAGGAACCAACAACTCCTATTTCAGTATCTCCCATTATGTCTCCATATTTTGTTCCTTTCGTTTTAGTTCCTATCACCTCAATTTTAATTTCATCTCCTCCTATGAATGTCGGTGAGCCTCACCCAAAAAGGGTGCAGGTGTTCATCACTCTCTTGGAAGAGCCTCCTCTTCTGATGTCTCTTCCATACATCCCTCCATTCTCTCAGCTCGTGAATATGTTGAACACCACAGTGGTGTCCACTACAGCCTTGTCCTCTTCCTCCTCACCTTCCACTTCCTTTGTGGGGATTTTGCATCCTTTAATGAAGCGTAAGTTGGAGGACAACCTCGCTTCCAATGGAGGTCAAAAGAAGGGATCGCCTTCTTTGGGAGAGGGTTCTGCTCTAGCTTGCGTCGTCCTAGTGACTGAAGCAACCCCAATGTCTCCCAAGTTTGTTACCATCTCTCTTGATGAGATCGATGGTGGATCTCGGGCACCTCCCTCATCTACCATTCAATTAACACATGACACTCCTATCAAGTGCATGTTTAACTCAGTTGATGATCTCCCAGCTCTGTTGATGATCTTTGCAAGATTGATGACTTTCACCTCACATGAGTTGAGTGAAGAATACCTTGAGGAGCCCTCTTCCTTAGATCTTGTTGTAAGAGAGTTAGAGGGTGCTCCCATTGTTATCCCACCCTTGTAGGCTCATCTTCCCTCCCCTTATAATGATATAGATTGGGAGAACAATGACCTCTTGGTTGATGATGACTAGGAGAAATGCCTCTTCTTTATTTGTAGAGTAGATTTGTGTGTGTGTTGTGTTCCCATCATGCTTGTTTTTGTGTATTTTTGGAGGACCTTTGTCACCCTTGTAGGTGCTTGGATATAGGAGTGAAATTGTGTCATAAACTTCCTCTATATGTTTCATCATTCTTCTATATGTTGTGCCTTGATTTTTGACAATTGAGGATGATGCAAAGTGTTGGGGGCATTTAGGCCTCCCTTCCATGTTGACCCAAATTTTTCTAATTATTTTGTCTTCATGTGCTCTTCTTCATGTTCTGATACATTTGGGGATTGATGATAGTTCATACGTATATTATATCTATCTATCTATATCTCTGAATAGTTTTGACCCCGATTATAAGATCCCCCTATCTCTTGATTTCTTCGTCTTTCCTTATTTTTCCTTGTTTATCTTTCTCTCCTTTTGTTGCTTCTTGATGTTGTGGTGCTTATGTGTTGTCCCTCGCATGTGCTACAAAATTTCCACATCTACATCTCATCATGTATCGTGGTCCATGGCATCTCTGCATGTTCTTCCTCTCCTTAGGATGCCACGTGCTCCTTAGTTCACATGCACCATCCTAAGGGGGGGCTCCTACTTTGATTTTCAATAAGGTGTATTCAATGGCCAATGAATCCCTTGCTAAAAAATTCTATGTTTTTTAGAAATTGCATCCTTCGATAAGGATCCCCTTAATAATATTTTATTTCAAAATCAAATTTGTAGCTAAAAGAATTGAAAATTTTCCTTCGAGGAGGCCATTCTTTTTTCGAATTCTTTGATGAAAAAGAATCTTTCAAAAGGATTCCTTGATGATAGGATCGTTTGTGAAAATTTCATCGCTTTTCAAATGGAGCATCCCTTTGCGTGGGCCCCTTGAAATCTTAAAGGGTTCCCAAGGGACCCCTTTCAAAGCTTCTCCTTCAATTGTTTGTTCTAAGATATGATTGTTTATCTATCTACATGAATTTTGCTTGCCTAGCATGTTTTTTCTATGGATTAATATGTTGCTTTTTGGGACCAAACACCTGTGAAGCTACTTTTACAATCAAGCTTGGGGGACTAAGGACCTTGTCAAGCTTGCCTTGCAGGATCGAGCACATGTAAAGGCCAATCAAACTCTGTGGAACCTTTCATTTCCGACCCCCCAAGATCGAGCATGTGTGGCACCTCCTTTGCAGGATGGATCACTTGTGAAGTGCTTTCATTCTGTAGGATTGAGCACCTGTAGAACCTTTTTTCACCTTCTACGAGACCAAGCACCCGTGGAGCCAATTCTATAAGACTAAGCACCTGTAGATATTTTGTTCACCTTCCGCAAGACTGAGTACCTGTGGACCCATCTCTCTCTCTCTTGCACGTCTGAGCATTCCAGATTGTGTTTCGCTTCCTCGACGGTTCAAGTATATGTTCTTTGTATTTTTCTCTACTTTACCTCGCATTCACTAACACGTATTCTCACTAAAGTTGGGGCAAAATGTAATGGCATGAATTTGCACCCCTAGGAAAATTACACATTTACATTACCCCCTACCTTAGAGTATTAAATTCTATGATGCAATCCCTATACCTGGTACCTTTCCCTGTCCAATTGGTAACTCATTTGTGTGTTGGTAGAAGAATCTCTACTTGGGATGCTAGCACAGTGTGCGGACGTCTGCTCAGTGCACGTCTATCTTGACAAGATTCCTACCTTTGGAATCCATAGAGGCATTACACTCCTCCATTAGGCACAAAGTGTAACATTTGTTGCTCTTTTGACTGACTTCAAATAGCTCGTTTGCCTCCATTTTTCCTTCAAATTGTCTAACTCTTCATTCCATTGAGCTTCTTCACAACTTCTTCTCTCTTGGAAACTCCTTGACTTCTACACACTCACTTTCAAGCTTCACCACCTCCATTGTAGTTGCAAGATGTTATTTTTTTGGCTCCTCCTCTCCATTGTTAGGACAGTGTTGGCTTTGGAGAGCTTGCAAGCTCACACCTTCCTCCATTTTTCATTGAGAGCACATAGTTGAGAAGGTGATATCCTCCATTATCATTTGATTTTGCATCATCTTATTAACATTTCAACATATTGTTATTTGTGTATTGCTTGGTATTTCCATTTCTATACTCTCTTTATCATCTTTCTATACAATCGTTGCTACTTGGTTGTCCGTGGAGGTGAAAACACCAAAGCGTGGGACTGACTAAGGTAGTCCTCTATAAATAGCCCCAACGTTTTCTTGTCCTTGTTATTTGTCAAGTGAAGCTAGTGGAGACCTCAACTTGTAGGTTGAAATGTCTACTTTTATCACCCCTCTTTCACCAATTCTAGTTTAATGTTATAGTAGTATTCTTCTTGTTGTACTATTGCTTTTGTATCTTTTTGTTTATGTCATAGCATAAAACTCTGCTAATCAGGTTGTCAGTAGGTTTTATGGTGTTTTAGACTGTACTTTGCACTTTCTATCTGTACAAACGCCAATGCATCCCTGAGACCCTAGCATGCCACACTGGAGTCTGAGTCTTGCGCTATAGTCCTCTAGTAGTAAACGGTTTGAGTCATAGTTTGAACCTCAAAAATTGGCTCTCCTAAATCTCTGAAACATTTAGGTTAGCAGAGGGATAGTAGCAACCAAATTGCTCTTCCTTTTCATCCCCATAGACCTTAAACCTTTCCAATCACTTAGAAAAGCTCGAGGTAGATCAGGGCAGCCTGTTGCTTTGGACCCTCCTATAACCCGGGGTCTTGGAATAGTCGGTCTCCCTCCTCTACAAAATTTATAACGTTTTATCTATTAAATACTTAAAATTGTAAATGTAGATTAGATTTTTAATTATAGAATTGAGTTAAACTGATGCAAACATTATGCATTTCAGGGTGTAACGCCAGAGTTTGGTAAATCATCGAGCATTCCTGCAACAACTTGTATACTTACATCTATATCAAAGGTAAAAAATGTATAATACATCAAAATAAAATAATAATTTCTATTTAAAAATTTAAAAATTTAAAATACAACTTTTTATTGAATATTTGGGCATCACATCACCATCTAGTACACATGTTGTCATGGATGCTTATGACATTGGATTTACTCAAGTACAATATAACACATTTAAGTTTATTTTTATAAATTTTAAATTTTTTGTTTATATATATTTGTGAACTTTTTATTTTATTCTATTATAGTTTGTTTAGTTGATGAATACAATAGACACAACTCATGGCATAACAAAATTTTTGGAAGTTGGTGTCAGTGCAACAATTTCATTGTCAATGTGCTTAACTCGGGGATGAGTATGAATATATATGTTTAATAATGTTCATATTGTGTCAATTGATATTAGTAGACCTATAAAAAATAATTGATAAATATTTCTTTGGTATGTTATAGATTGATGTAAACACCCCTATATGAGGACAAACATCTCTTGATGATGTCAAGCATTGTAAGCAAGAAGAATTAGACTACTAGTATGTTGTAAGTGTGTTTATAATAAATGTATCATTTTAAATAATTTTTATATTTTTTGACTTTGGCATAGTATCTAATTTTATATTTTGTATGTATAGATTGGGCTACAAAATACTGAAGAGCGTAGGAGATTAGAATGACACAAGAAACCAACTATTAGCAGTGACTAAAGTTCAATTAGTCTGGCTAAAAGAGGCCCAATGTTTTAGGAATAGTGTTCAATATTCATAGATGAACACATTTTGTATGCCTATACATGGAAGATATAATTTTTTTTGGTGTGGCTATATGTATCGATGATATTTTGTAGACTGAGAGATAATGCATTGGCCTCATGGAATTGTATGAAATTTGGATTTTATTTTTTGCACTATCATGATTGTATTATATGACATTTTGATCACATTTTGTGTACCGACATTTTCTCTTAAGAGCCCTAAATGTCAAAAAGCAAAAAAAATTGATGAACGTTTTCTCAAAAACCATGACTTAGAAATGTTTTTTTTGAAGGTATAGGGTCATGTAGGATCCCTCTACAATAACCTCTCTCACTTTTTCAAGACTCCAATCCATTTGATCATGGAGACAAGTTTTTAAATTTTGCAAAAACCATCAAACACATTCAATGAAAAGTTGTAATGTTGCATAACTTTTGTTCCATTTATCATGGGCTCGAACTGTCAACTCCAACACATCTAGGTGGGTGGTTTTATGGTAGGAAAGGTCATGTTTCACACCCCAACATGTCAAATTGTTTCAGGCTACATTGTACTGACACTTTCTCTTAAGAGCCTTAAATACCAAAAAGTGAACTTTGATGAACATTTTATCAAAAACCATGGTACTTAAAAATGTTTTGTCTAAAGATATAGGGTCACGTAGGGTCCCTCTATAATAAACTCTCTTAGTTTTTCAAATCTCCAATCCATTTGGCCATGGTGACAACTTTTTGCATGTTGAAAAAAGCATCAAATGCACTTAATGAAAAGTTGCAATGTTGCATAAAATTCATTCCACTTGGAATGTGGTCAAATTGATAGTGCCAACACATTCAGGTGGGTAGGTTTATGCTAGGAAAGGTATTTTTTTTCACCCCAACATGCCAGATAGTTTCGGGATACATTTGTACCAAGGCTTTCTCTTAAGAGCCATAAATGTTAAAAAGTGGCAAACTTTGACGAGTTGTTTCTCGGAAATCATGACACTTAAAAATATTTTGTTTGAAAGTATAGGGTCATTTAGGGTCCCTTTATACCTCTCTTATTTTTTCATATCTCCAATCCATTTGGTCGTGCTGACAACTTTTCACAAGTTGAAAAAAGCATCAAATGCACTCTATGAAAAGTTGCAATTTTGCATAGCTTTCATTCCACTCGTCCTATGGACAAACTGATAATTCCAAAACATTTGAGTGAGTGTGCTTATTCTAGAAACTATCCCATTTTACACCCTAGCATGCCAAATAGTTCTAGGTTACATTGTACCAACACTTTCTCTTAAGAGCCATAAATGCCAAAAAGTGGCAAACTTTTATGAGTTGTTTATTGGAAACCATGGAACTTGAAAATGTTTTATTTAAAGGTACAAGGTCATGTAGGGTCCCTCTACAATAACCTCTCTTATTTTTTCATATCTCGAATCCATTTGGCCATGGTGATAACTTTTTGCACATTGAAAAAAGTGTCAAATACATTTAATGAAAAGTTTCAATGTTGCATAACTTTCATTATATTTATCATGGGCCTAAACCGTTAGCTCCAACACATCTAAGTGGTTGGATTTATGCTAGGAAAAGTCCTATTTCACACTCCAACATGTTGGATCATTCTAGGCTACATTGTACCAACACTTTCTCTTAAAAGCCATAAATGCCAAAAAGGGGTGAACTTTGATGAGTTGTTTCTCGAAAACCACGGAACTTACAAATGTTCTATCTAAAGTTACAAGGATATGTAGGGTCCCTCTATAATAACCTCTCTCAGTTTTTCATATTTCTGATCCATTTGGTTGTGGCAAGTTTTTTTGCTACCCTAAAAATTGTCAAACACATTTAATGAAAAGTTGTAATGTTGCATAACTTTCATTTTGTTTGTCATAGGCCCAAAATGTTAGCTCCAACACATTCGGTTGGGTGGGTTTGTACTAGGAAAGGTCTTGTTTTGCACCCCAGTATTCCAAATCGTTCTAGGATTTTTCTTAAAAACCATGGCACTTACAATCATTATGTTTGAATTTATAGCTTCATATAGGGTTCCTCTACAATAACCTCGCTCAAATTTTCATATCTCCAATCTATTTGGTTGCGTTGAAAGTTTTTTTGTTGCCCCAAAAACTGTTAGATACATGTAATGTCAAGTTGCAAGGTAGCCTATTTTTTTTTCTGTTCATTGTGCATCTAAAGCAATAGTTCCAACACGTTCAGGTGGGAAGGTTTATGCTAGTAAAGGTATTTTTTTTCACCCCACCATGTCGGATCATTTCAGACTACATTGTACCGACACTTTCTCTTAAAAATCCTAAAAGCCAAAAAGTGGAAAACTTTGATGAGTTGTTTCTCAAAATCCATGGCACTTATAAATGTTATGTTTGAAGGTATAGGTTCATGTAGGGTACCTCTATAATAACCTCTCTTAGTTTTTCTTATCTCCAATCCATTTGCCCATGGTGAAAGTTTTTTGTTGCCCCAAAAATTGCTAGATACATGCAATGTTAAGTTGTAAGGGATCCTAATTTTTATTTTGTTCTTCATGGGGCCAAACCATCAGTTCCAACATGTTTAGGTGGGCACGTCTATGCTAGGCATGGTTCTTTTTTGCACCCCAACTCTCCCAAATGTTTCAAGCTACATTGGACCAACGCTTTCTCTTAAGAATCCTGTTGCCTAATTTTCAATAGTTTTTGGCATTATTAAATGTTTGGAACTTAGTTTTTGTAGCATCGTAAATTGTTACCAATGAAAATTTCATACTATGTTTTGGTTGTGTTGTAATTTTCATATTTCACACTATGTTTTTAATAAATTACAAGCATTGAACAAATGCACCCAATTCATATGTTGCCCCCAAAAATTAATGTATTGGAAATAAAGGCCATGACCCATATGCCCTTGGGAAAATGGGCCCCCCTTCTTAGCTAGGACCCAATTTTGGGCATGTCGGAGTGACCATCTTAACATTCAAAATTCAATTTCAAGTGTCAGCTTTGGGATCTAATTTTTAGGAAATTGAATACATTCTTATAAATAGCTAGTCATTTCACTATTTGAAACTAGAAGGAAATTTTATTAGCAAGCATTATTGTCAAGAGCATGTCAAGAGTAGCAATTTAGAGCATTATTACAACAATTCAAGATCCAAGAATCATGTCAAATCCTATGTGAATTTATGTGCTCATGTTATCATTATTTTGTGAAGGCTAACCCATTTTATAGGTCTTCAAAGCATTCCAAGAATTCAAGCAAGATACAAGACCTTGAGGTAATGTGTACAACTTCAATCCTTCAAGGAAGCCATTGAAGGGTGGTGAGTTGAAGCACTTTGTGATTTCATCATTCCTTTCCTATCCATTTTCGTTTTATCATTGAAATTACCATTATGAAAGTGGAAACACTTACATTGGGTTTGACTGAGGCAAGCCCCTAAATGGCACATCTCTTCTCTTTGTGAATGTGCAGATCTTAGGTTTGAAGAGGATTGAAGAAATGTTGAAGATAAATTGTTCATTGTTGAATTTGAATCCCTACATCTTGTCAACTCATGAAAACTTACCTACATAATTATCTAACAATGTTTTGACAACTTTGCAAGCTAAAATAGAATTCGTATATCTGTGACCAAAGGACCCCAAAAGTTTAGTAGGACACCCCTACAAGGACTCAAATTCCCTTGGGTGAATAAGTCCTTGTATGCCAATTGAAACCAAATTTTCTAGGCTGGTACATATTACTTGCACTTCCAAGATTTGCTTGCAAACTGTTATTTTAGTTTGTGCATTATCAGGATCTTGCATTTTTCATACTAGGTCATATAGTCTAATTAGGTTAATCATTAAAAAATAAATTCCAAACCAATTTCAATCCATTTTCAAGGCCCCAAGAATGTAGATGTAGGTTTGATTGACTCACTTTCTTGGTTGAAAGTTAATCTATTCACCTTGTCGATTTGCATTACAATGCATTTTTTAAAAAGGAACATAATTGACCCTAGGTATTGGGATTAAAGTTAAGATTCCCTTTTTCACATGTTACATTTTGGTGAACCCGATGTCTTAGCATCATATACCTTATAAAATTGGAAATCTCTCAAACCATAGATCTAGGTTTTGCATTATATTGTTTTGTATTTCTCATTTACGGTTTCATTTTTTGCATCATAAAAGATCATAAAAATTCAAAAAATTACAATCCATATTGCATCATAGGTTGTAATAGGATTATTTTTAGTCATTCAAATTGCATTCATTAGGTCATTAAAATATGAAATTTTTCATTGTATTCAAATTTGTATCTTTTCATTTAGGTTAAAAAAGTGAAAAAAATTGCTTTATTTTGTTTCAAATCATCATTCTTAGAGTTTTGCATCTTAGAATTTTATTGTATCTTAGATCTGAAACTTTCATTCAACATTATCAGTTATTGTTCAAGCATTTCCAACATTGTCACATACTTGCATTTTCAATTTATAATCATAAATTGACCAAAATCTAGAAAAATATTCACTGTCAAACCTATTTCACCCAGAAACAGAACCTATAGGCAATCTAATAAACATTCAATTTTTCATTTTTTGAACCCCTGTCAAGTACGCAGGATCTCTAGGGTGCATAGGTCTTTGTCTTTGCATTCTTCATCTAATTCTGCTTACAAAAATTTGATTTGAAATTCTGGAAAACTGTTATTGCATGTTATGTAAACTTGTCATTTTGCTTCATTTGTTGCAAATTTATGAAAAATTATTGCATTTTAGTATGAATATTATCATATATGTAGGTGCATTGCATGCATTTTCTAAAACATTGCATAATTGGGATAAATTGTATTTCGCTTTTGCAAAATTTGAAAACCTTAGGTTGTGTAGACATCCAAATTTGGACACTTAATTTATCCAAATTTATCACTTTTCATCTAAACATCCTCTTATCCGAGTTAATTAAATAATATTACTATTATTTAATTAATATCTTTAATTCTGCTAAATCCCTAAGGTATTTAAATTAATAATTAAATACCTTACCCTCCTTAATCCTCTTTCATCAAATGAATTAATTAAATATTATATTTATTTAATTCCTCACATGTCATTTTCATCTAATCTAATCCATTTCCTAATCTCTTCATTAAGGATGTGCACATGCCTAATCCTTGATTAGGATGTGTCACATCCTCCAACTTTTGCAAGTTGGCTTTTAATCCTAATTAGCCACAATTATCTTCTAATTATTGATTAATTAAGCCTAATCATTCCCCAAGGAATTTTTAATTCCTTTTTATTCTTCCTAGATTCCCCTCTTTTATATGTGAATTTTTAATTCACATTCCATCTTTCCAAGGACTTGTCTAGCATGTGACCAACCTTGGACTTGTCACAATCTCCACATGTGACCAAGTCCACCTGGAGCCACCTTTTGTCCTCCTAGATCATCTTATGAATGTGAATTTTAATTCACATTTTATATCAACCACCTTTCCTTTTCCCATGTAGATTTTGAGGAATTCTAAAATTCCTCAAATGTCCCTTTCACTCCCACTTGGGGACAAGAAATCCATTTTGTGGAAATCCTCTCATCCCCCAAGGTGCATGTCCTTTTCCACCTCATGTACCTTTTTGACAACTCATTTCTATCTCATCCACCCTTGGCCACTTCACCCTCCACATGTCAAGATGTGAGGGTGGGGTTCTCAACCCACCATAGCCCTTCATCTTGGCCTTGTTGGAGCAATCTTGACCATTGAATTCTCTAGAGAATTCAAAATCTCCTATAAATACCCCCTTCTCAAGGGCATTTCCAACACTTGCATTTTGATAACTACATGCTGTCCATTTGAATCCTCAAGTCTTTTCAATCATTCAACCATCTTTGTTCATCATCTTGCATATTGAATCTTGCATATAGTCACTCAATCTATCATCTAAGGAGCACACAACCAATCCAAGCAAGGGTCAATCAAAGAGGTATCAACAACAAGAGAGGTAAAAGTGTTTGTGTTTTATTTTATTTGCATTCCTTTTCGTTGTATCAATCTTTTGGCTAATCTTGAGGTGTCCTTGGTATTTTGTTATTCTTGCATTCTTAGTTAGATTTGCACATTTAGAGTAGTAGGAATCCCAAGGTATACATTTCTGGCACGCCCGGTGGGACCCACACACGGGTCCTTCATTTAATGTTTCTTTGAGTTAAGATTTTTGCAGGAAAAGCTCGCAGAAGTGCGGTAGCGCCCCCACAGAAGTGCGGTAGTGCCCCCGCAGAACTGCAGCAGCGCCCTCACAGAACTGCGGCAGCGCCCTTCACAGAACTGCGACAGCGCCCTTCACAGAACTGCGGCAGCGCCCTTAACAACATAGTTTGGAGGGTAAAATGGGCATTTTGGCTTCGTTTTTGCTCTAGTTTTTTGCTATATTCACGTGATAACTCTCTAACGTTGTTCTGACAAGAATATTGTTATTTTTCACTAACGTTTTTGCAGCACATTGTGGCAAAATTTGACCAAAGGCGAAAAAAAAAAGAGAAAGAAGACAACTAACATTTGTTTGCAGGGGCATCTACATAATCAGACTTTCAAAAATTATCTTTGTTGCTCTCAAACATAGTCTAATTAGGGGGATTAAATCTCATTGTTTGTTGTAGTTGCTTATTTTTGTGTTACCCAAGGGAGCATTGATTTGTTTTCACTTTCTCCTTGCACTTCGTATGAGCCTAGGGAGTAGTTGGAAACAGTTGGTGTCTTCCTTTTAGTGGGACCTGCTTGGGGATTTCATCACCCCAAGGGACGATTCCAACCACGTGTACCGGCAGGGTATATAAAGGGGGGAGAATGAAAGTTGTACCCCAATCCAGTTGCATCGTAATTGGCAGAGCGTCGAAGCTAGGGTGATACCTAGATAGACATGAAGAGTTAGTCTGAGCCTTTCAGTATCTCGCTGGGGTTCCCGACTCACGCTTGTGACGGACTGGTGTTCACGGTTGTGCCTCACGTACCGAGAGTATATCGAGGACTCCCTAGAAGCCTTGTGCATCCTAGATTAAGACTTTGTCTTGCCATACCCGTAATATTAATCATAGGATTGTGCTTGCTTGAGGTGTTTTCTTGTGGAAATTCTGTCAAATTTTTGATACTTTGGACTTGTTTTATCATTTTGTGTCCTTGCCATAGCCTTTGCCATCAAAAACCAAGTTTTGTCCACGCAGAAACACGGTAGCGCCCTGCGCAGAAACGCGGTAGTGCCCCTGATTTACTGCAGAAAGGCGGTAGCGCCCCTGATTTACTACAAAAAGGCGGTAGCGCCCCTGATTCACTGCAGAAAGGCGGTAGCACCCCTGATTCACTGCATAACGCCGCCTATGCCCCTAATTTTGCTGGAAACGCCCCTAATTTTGCTGAAAACGCCCCTGATTTTGCTGAAAACGCCCCTGATTTTGCTGTAAACACCCTGATTTTGCTGAAAATGCCCCAAAAAGCTGTTTACGCCCCTGATTTTACTGCAGAATGTTGACTACGCCCCTAACTTCCCGGGGCTGTCATTTACAAACCGTACGTCGAATCAACTTCGTTCAAAAACCAAAATTGCTTAATTTTTTGAGCTCTATCTAGTGGTACCTTTTGTTTCTTCCTATCTAATCAAACCAATTCATTCCTTTGATCATCTAATCAATCCAAGCACCCCAATCCAATCAAGTTCATCCAATCACAATTATCCAATCAACATCATCTAATCATTTGATCCTATCCCATCAAACTGATTTAGTACCCTAATCAAATTCATCAAATCATCTACCCGATCTAATCATCCGTCTACCGAATCCCATCAAAATTGAAAGCAATCCCATCCAATCATCCTAATCTGAGCTTTTGTCCAATCCTGATCTGAGCTTGACCAAAATCCTGATTTGAGCTTTAATCCGTTCCCATCCAAAATCTTTTATCCATCATCTTTATCCTTTCACCATCATGAATCCTCATCCTCCATCAATAGTAGTCAAGGGAAACCTTAATTACGTGGACGACGATAACGAAAGTCTTGTCAATCAAGAAGAATATGACATAGATCCCCTTGATGCTATCATCACTAGTAAGCTTTCTCCATCCACTTTCCACAATCCAATCACCCCCTCCAGTTATCCCGCTATGTCTTCATCCATGACCAATCATGCTCCTTATGCTACCTTTGACAAGGGATATCCAGTACCTTCCCCTTCCCCATCTACATCATCCTCTTATTCAACATCCACCTCCTCTTATCCTCATCTTCCATCACAATATTCCTATTACAATTCCCCATACATGACCCCTATCCTAAATCTATAACGTCTTCCCATACTAATCCTACATCCACACCGCTTTTACCTTAATCCTACATCCGTATTACCTCATCATAATCCATCATCCCAATACCCTTATTATAATCCATCCTACACATCCTCTTGTCCCACTACACCACCTATATCCTCTTGTCCTAATCCACAATTCATGTCCCCCTATCTTAATTCATCACTACAATATCCTTACCCTAATCCTCCATCCAATAGTCCTCCATCCAATCCCAGTCATCCATCCCATCCTAGTCCTCCATCTACTCCTAGTCCTCCATCCAATCCCATTCACCCATCCAATCCTAATCCTCCATTTACTCATAGTCCTACATTCAATCCCATTCCTCCATCTAAACCCAGTCCACCAATCCATAATCCCTCATCCATTTCTACCACCCTAGCCAAGCCAACGATATGCAAGTCTCTCGTTTCAGAAGTTCTCCAAGGACTAATTACAAAGAAGCCATCCCCAACTCCACATCTTGAAGTCATGGAACCATGCCATCTAGATCCATCATCCACGGTCACTAGTGATGAGACCCTTTCTCCATACCACACCTATCATTGTTGTTACCACCCCTAGCACTGATCAAACCATTGAAACCATTGAACCCACTAAATCCATTGAACCCACATCTCCTACTATGAGAGCCATTGAACCCATCAAAGACACCCAAGTCCAATCCACTCCCTCTACTCCTAGATCCACCCAATCCATCGAAGACACCCAAATCCAATCCACTCCTCCCACTCCTAGTAGCACCAAAGCCCATTCCAATGAACCTCATGAATCTTCCATCCCTCCATCTTCCCCACTTGAAGAGTCCCAACAAGAGTCCATTACCATGCCTCCCGCACATGATGATTCATGCCAAGAGTCTAATCCAAAGCATGCCAGCATATCCCCTTCTCTAGATCAAGATCCTACCATCCCATCTAGTCCACCACAAGACCACAGTCCCACACCCATTCCATCCCATGATCCCCTTGTCATTCAAGCTTCCACTGCTCCATCTCCATCGCATGAGCCTATTACCACAAATCTAAATCCTATCATGGCCCCTACTCCCTCTTCTGATGTTGCTATCCCATCATATCCTTCTAATGATCCCCCATCATCGCCTAAAAATGCTATCCCCACACTGCTTGCATATCCCCTTGGTCCTCTCACATTCCTCCATGGTGGTCTCCTTGCAGAAGAAA
Organism: Sequoia sempervirens; assembly: GCA_007258455.2. Classification (NCBI taxonomy): domain Eukaryota; kingdom Viridiplantae; phylum Streptophyta; class Pinopsida; order Cupressales; family Cupressaceae; genus Sequoia; species Sequoia sempervirens. The sequence goes on from VDFB02138783.1 coordinate 17,014, forward strand.
AACAAAGCATATACACCAACCCTCCTCTTCCACCTAATAATGAACTCGCATCATTCTTCCAGAATAACAAAAATCCTATCCTCAATCGAATGCTCAAGAAAATGAACTACCAAGGAAAAGGTTTAGGCCTTAATGAGCAAGGTATTATAGAGCCCATCCAAGCTAAAGAACACTTGTATCCGCAAGGTCTTGGATGTACTACTCACGACTCGCAATCCAAAGATGTTGGTACAACCTCTAGACGTCCTCAACGAGCCTTTTCCAAAAGAAATATCGGCTCTTCCCATCATCCCACCAGATCATATGTGGCCATCCCTCCTCCTCTATCATATCACCTCAAAACAACTGTCCATCTTCCTCCTTCATCCGCTCCATCCATATTGGGCCCTTATGTCCCCTCATCCCCCATCCCATATCCTCCAAGTCCTAAGTCTATTTTGGGCCCTTATATCCCAAAATCACCTCCTCCATCTCATCCTATCCATCCTTTCATCCATCCATCACCTATCCATGTCGCCCATCATAACTATCCCACTCTCATGTTCCCTAATCAGGATCAACAAAGGCACGTACCTGTACATCATCCATCCACATATCATCCTAAAAATCCTACCTCCATCCCTCCATTTATGTGTCCTCCACATCATCCATCCATTCACACCCATCCCATTGCTACTAAAAGCACTTTGGCTGTTAAAGAAAAAATGCATCAATCTAAACATCCACATGAATCAAAAGCTTCCCATGTCCCTTCTAAAAGACATGTTAAAGCAAAGCAAAACCAAATCCAAAATCCAAATCAAATCTATAGGCCGCAAAGGCCCACCAACGAAAAGATCAAAACTATGTGGATCCCAAAGAAAAAAGATGCAATTCCATCACATGAAAAATCTGTAAGAACATCCAAAGTTGCTAATCCAAAAGCTAGTCATACACCCTTTCATCTCCTAAAGTCCTGCTTTGGGTCCCTTATGTTCCAAAAATTCACCACCCCCATTCTCCTCCATTATCCACACATTCTCCATCCGCATCCTCTCTATCTTTCACATCCCGCCACCACATGTGCCAATGTTGGTCCTCAACACATTCTCCCCATCACACAAATCCACTCCCCATCATTCAATCCATACCCTTTCCAGCATCCCATCCATTACCCCACATATCTCCCCCATCAAATCCCTCTAATTCATCCTCTTGCATAAGGTTGTACCAACATCCAATAGTCGGTTTGAACATGGGCTCTTAACACCTTGATCCTTATCACATGTCCTTACCCATCTCCTTCTGCATAAAAGTCAAAAAGTCAAAAAGTCAAAAAGTCAAAAAAGTCAAAAAGTGAAAAAATCATAAAAAAAAAAAACGCAGAAATAATCTCATTCAATGGTGAAAACTTGGCAAACAAGCGCCGTGGATAAGTACCATGATGAAAACCTGGCAAATAGGCGTCATGCATAAATCCCCATCTGCACTTGGGGGCAACTTCCTAACATGCATTCCCTCCATCCGCTATGCTATGCACCCGTCTTCCTGTTATCCGTTCTCTTCATAAATCCCCCCATCCCACCTATCTTCCGCATCCTACAATCATATCCCATTTATCTTCCATTCCCTCCATCTCTCTTGTGATCTTGATCAAAACAGGGGAACCTATCTATGCATGCTTTGGACACCTATTGGTATACATTCCCTTCTTCCATGCTCTATCATATTCCTTGGTCACCCATCATGTCCTCCTTCAGTTATCTCCTTTTATCTTCTCATCCACTCGGCTTACGCTCCTCATGCCTCATCATATATGACATATCTAGAGTGGGGGCATGTGCTTCCTTTGTGACATAGTCCTTGGAGACATCATCTATCATAACATCCCTTCATCTCTCTATCCATCTATCCTAGCATCCCTTCCATCTCCCCATCCTTATCTTCGTATCCCTCTATTCTAGCATCCCTTTCATCTCCCAACCCTTATATTCCCATCCATCCAAACAATCCCTCCCATCCCCCATCCCTATCCTATATCTTTATCTACTCTTTCATCTTTATCCTCATCTCATCTCATCCCACCTCCCAATCCCTTGTCATTGGCATCTGGCTATAGGCCTCCCCCCATGCAACCCAATGCCATTTATCTCATCATCATCACCCTTGCTTCTCTTGCACATCTTGCCAATCCCCTATCACTTTTCATCCCTCCTCTATCTATCACATCATCCCCCCAAGTCATTTTACCGATCTGGATAACTATCCCAGCCCTGAGCTTTATGTGATCGTCATCATCCTCTCCAATCCACTAGGTCTATCCTATCTTGTTGTATCAGTCCCATCTTTTTATCCACTTATCCTATCATCATCCATCATCCTTTATCCATTGTT
>VDFB02138785.1:0-42247 GCA_007258455.2 Sequoia sempervirens
TTGAATCAATCAATATCAAAAGTGAAACACTTAGCATTATGTCGACTTAGTCTTTGATGAGTTGATTCATCTCATAAATCAATTTGACTAGTTCATCGACCTACTGAAACATATCCTTGCATGCTTTTATTCATCGTTGATATTTTCAATAAGGTGGTTTAAAGTTTACTAAGTCAAAGATATTTCCACACAAGGTGTCGACCAAGTCTCATTCCTTATATTGACTTAATGACTCCGAGTTTCTTTATAGATTACTCATCCTTTATGCGTGGGTATCATGTGTAACATTCAGCCTCTAAAATTAAGCCATGATTATTATATACTTGACCTTTGTTTAAATCAACAAATCGACCTTAAATCTTTGTTGATGATAATCGAATTCAATGCATATAATCACTTTTAAATATACCTCTATATACATGTATACATATATCGATACATATATACATATGGATATATGTATTTACTTTATATATATACACATTCGATTCACACAAAAATCATACACAATTACTATTGTATTGATAAGCACCTATGTGTGATCTATCTATACATATACATATGCATGTCATTAGGTCAATTTGATAGTTCCATGCACATAAGCAACTCATTCATAAGTGTTCATAGGTACATCTACCTATGTACCCTCATGTACATTTTCCTTTGTGTGTATGGTCTATCATCGACATGCATACTTGTACATATACATATTCTATTTACGTTCTACTCACCAATACAAGCATAGTAATAAGGAAAGAACTCACAAGCTCAAATGGATAAAAATCACCCAATAATGCACTCAATAGTAAACAAGACTCTTACTAATGTAGACACATCAACTAAGGATGACTTACCAACTTCCCACATAATAACTCGACTCAATTATTCTACTATGAGTGTGTGTAAGCTTATATAGTTTACGTTACTGGTTACCCAACCAAGATCTTCTCCTGAGTGATACTTCCCCTCTGCCTAAAGGAATTGAACATATACCTGCATCCACTAACACATTCCCAAGGTAGTCGGCTCTTCAACAAAATATGCATTACACATAATACATCTCCAAAGTTAGAATATCAAATCAATATCCATCCATTTCATATTTATGCATTTCTTCACATATAACTAAATGAGATAACATTCATTCATAATTCATTTGATAACAAAGTGCAAGCACATTTTATTCATCAACAAAATTCACATTACATTCACATTTACCCTACATAGTAATTGTAAATAGTAATTACACAATTGGGGTGTAAAATAACTCCTTTTTTTCTTGGTAGAAAGTTTGATCTTTTATCTTTTATCTTTTATGAAGTTATATTTTTAAGTTAGGGGAGGTTCTTATCTTTAATTATTTTCATTTTGAATATCTTCATTTTTAGGGTTTTGGAGTTTTCCCTATTGGCATGCTAGCAAGGTGTTTCACAAAACCTCGGCTCTTTGTGTTGTTGCAAGAATATGAGTTCATGCTTTCTTGTCTACTGTAGTGTAGAAAAATGTTGTCCTTTGCATTTTCACACTTAATTTGGGAATGATTAACATTAAAATGAACCTAATGTTGTCTTTATCTAGTGTTGTAATGTGTTATACACATTCACATTAGGTTTAGGGCCCTTGTAAGCTAAATTGACCTAATTTTGCCTTAATTTAGTGTTGTAAAGTGTATTTGTTTACACCGTCACATTAAGTTTAGGACCCTTTTAAACTAAAATGAACCTAATTGTGCCTTATTTTAGGGTGTTGTAAAGTGTATCCTAACACTTTCACATTAATCTAGGGATTTATTAATTAATTGGGCTTATTAATGCCTTAATTGGTCCTATTTTGCAACTAGAGGCCTTATTAATTGCATTTTTCTAAGGATAATCTCGACACTTATCACATAACCAATCATAATTTAGTGTTTTGGGTCATGTGTTCCAGATTTGGATATCTAGGACTCATATTCCACCTTGGGTGTATGAGTCCCACCTAGGTCTTGGGACCTGATTTTGAATTTCACATTAAACAAGACTTGTCTTGGAGTTTGTGCCCCAATTTTGAGTCGTTGGGACTCATATGCTACAACTGGCATATGAGTCCCACTCTAATTAGGACCTATTTTGAATACAATTCTTGGTGGTATTTTATCTTCCTAGATCTAATGTCAACTTGTAGTGTTCTAATTTTGAGAAATTTGGCATAAATAAGTATAAATACAAGATTATTTCATCATTTCAACATCTAAGCAATCCTAGAATTTCATAAGAAATCAAGAACACTTACAAGAGTTTACAAGATCATTCAAGAGAATTAATCAAGCATGTTGGAGCATTATTCAAGTATCAAGCATCATGCCAAAGTCATTATGCATCATGTTTTTTTTTAGCTATCATTGGTGATGTAGGGATTCATGATTGAAGAAAGTGTCCAAGTCTAGATCCATATCATTCAAGAAAGATTCAAGGTCCACATTCATGCTAGCAATTACATACAAGATTGCAGCCTTTTTCTTAAGGGTTTGGTGAGTTGCAACATTGCATACTTGTTCATTCATCATTCCTTCATTTCATTTGATTTCATTTCAAGGTTTGATTACCAAAACGGGGTTTGACCAAGAAAACTCGTATCCACTAGCAAATTTTTTTTTTCCTCTATTTGGTGTGTGATTTGTAGATCTATGTGATTTAGGTTGAAGATCCATTGAAGAGAAAGCTTGGAGAAAGTTGTCAAGTTGTCAAAGTTGTCATCTACATTGCAAGATCACAGAAAGTCACCTATAGGTTGCATTTCAATGATCCAGACATGGAGATTTGGCAAGAATAAAGCTATAGGAATTCATTAGAGGATATAAAAGTCTTAGAGCAACCCTAATTCTAGGACTAAACCAACACTTGTGATGTATGAGTCCCAGTATACTTTACAAATCATGATTCACCAGTTCTAAATTCTAGTTTTTGTCAGAAACCCTGATCTAGGACTAAATCACCCCTACTGGTGTATGAGTCCCAGTAAGAATTAAAGTCGGTATTTTCAAGGTTTCAAGTCTTCATTCAAGCTTCTTCAGTTTCTAGGTGTACCTCTATCCTTTAGTATTTTATTCAACATTTTAGTTTCATAATTTAGGTCATATAGTTAAGTTTTGCATATCATTAGATTTTGAATGTTACTAGTCATTCCAAGCCTTAGCTTGGTGGTGAACCCCTCTTTAGTCTTTAATCACATCCTAGGAAAACCTTTAGTATATCTCTTTCCTTCATTACATCCCTAAATTGAGATCTCTAGGGTTTCCTTGAATGAGACTAAGTGAAATAGGAGGTCCCCAAACCCTTAGTTCCATCTCCCAAAAGGTGGAACCCTATTTCTGAGCTTTCATCTACTTGTATACACCTAAAAATACTCTGGATAATCTAATTAATTAAATATGATTTATTTGATTAATTGACTCATTTAATTCATCTACTTATATAAATAAATAGAAATATTTATTTATATAGTTCACTTCTAATTCTTCTATATTTATCATATTATTTCATCTTAATTAAATAAACAAATTCAAATACCTTGTTTTATTTAATTATCTATTTTCTTTCATCTAAATTAAATAAACAAGTTCATAAACATTTGTTTTATTTCATTACCACATTTCTTCCATCTTAATTTAATAAACATATTTCTATATATTTGTTTTATTAAATTAAAAAACTTCTTTTACTAATTTGAACAAATCATATATTCAAATGAAAGTATATTTCTACAGTTAATTTCCTCATTTCATTCATTATATCTACCTACCAAACTAGATATTTGATATCTAATTAATTCAACTCAAATCTTCATGGGAAAATTTGGAGACAAATTGCAGAAAAATTTGCCAGAAAACTTCTTTATCTTCTTCCATTGATCATTCCTATCCTTTGGTTGATTGTTTTTGTGGGGAGGAACAATCTCTATAATCATCTCAGGATTCTTCATCTTTCACCATTGAATCCTTCAGATCAAATCCAAACCTTTGCTTTGCTGCCCCTTCAAAAATGTGTTGTCGAGAATCTATAAATACAACCTCTGTCTACGGGAAAAGGATCCCAACTTTGTGCAAACTTACTCTGCAAAAAATACATTTACAACTTTTGAGCAATTTGGCATTTAGCAATTTAGAATCATTTCAATCATTTAGTTTATAATCACGTCTTTCATTATAGATTGCATCTTAATATAGCTTTCATTATTAGCCATCAACATCATAGCTTTTACATCATATAGCTTGCATATCATTTAGCAATCATATAGCTTATCATTCTCATTCCCTAGATTGGCATTTTAACAGTCACAGTGCTTACAAAATATAAGAGCCCCATGATTTAATAAATCTTTGGAGATAGAGAGCAATATGACACTTTCAATAGATTTCTTGCTTCTATTAGATTAATTATTATTTAAATCTATTGATATAATGTCTTATTGATTGTGTTTGTTATTGCATTTGCACATATATTACTCACACATAAATTGGCGCCCACTGTGGGGCCGAAAAAACCCCATTTTAACATCTTATTTTGAAAAGTATGCTTGCAAGCTTCTAACATGTTTTGTTTTAGCGTGATCGAGAGTTTTTACAACACATACAATAGATCTTTTAGCACATCTGAGAATAGTTTCGGTGCATCCAAAAAATATTCCAGCGCATATGACCCCTTTTCCAGTGCATCCGAGTTTCTATTTCACTAGTCAGGGGGTTTTCTTTTGGCGCATTGACCTTTTATTTTAGTGCATCCATCAATTTCTATAGCACATAGAACTTTTATTATAGTGCATTTACATTATGTTTTAGCGCATCTAATAACTGTTGTGGCACATTTGAGTATTTTTGTAGAATTTTTAAAATTCGAGGACTAATTTATGTTTTATGTGTTCTAGGTGCAAAATACGCTTGTCAAAGACAATTATTGGAAATATTTATGCCAGTCAAAGACAAATATTCACAAATTACTAATGGTGTTTGCAGGGATTTGATTTATTATTGCTTTTTCTTTGGTTAAGATAGTGCATCTAGCTTAATTAAAAAAATAGTTTGAACCCCACGTATACTGTGTTTTGAAAGCAATAGGCTTATGCTCTCCCCTTAAATAGGTGATCAAAATGCTAGACTTGCTATCCTGCTTTATTAAATCCTTTAGAAGGCCTGTTGTAGTGGGAAAAAGTACTCACCCTACGGGAATGACCTAAGTGGGAATAACCAAAGCTAGGTTTTCCAACCCACCCTAATCAGAAGTGAATTTGGGGAAACCCACAATTCAACGGAAGTATGCAAGATAACCATCCCCAAAATATTTGTTCTAAAGATTGGGAGGTCTCCTGAGGGAGTTTATCATTTGCCGCTCCAAACGGATACCCTTTCTAAGAACTTTAGTGTAGAATCCAATTTTGTTAGTTTCTGAACACTTTTTATATCACGATGCAAGGGGAGGGAAGGATCTACCCCCAAGACACTCACCATATAACTATCAGAGACCTTGGCCAAAAGTGGAGGATTCAACTTTTGTTAAGAGTCGAGAAAGGAAAAAGCACGGGTGCCCTCTTGGGGGTGACAGGGTTGTGTGAGCTGACATAATTGCAAGCTGTGGGATGTGATATTCTAAGTGACCTACTTGACAATTAGAAAAGTGTTTGAACTATCTTTATTTGTGTCAAACCTATGGAAATTGAAAGAATCAAACTTGATTCTAGAACACTCATTACATGTTTAATACATAGAATCTAAAACATTTGTTTACAATTTGGCTTTAGTGTGTGATGTTATTTTCAAAGGTATCATCCAATTAGATCATCAAACTCCAATATTTACAAGAAAAACACCTCTCCAAAATATTCATTTGGTCAAAAAATTACATCTTGGAATTAATCATTTTACTGAGAAAAAAACCAGAACAAATAGACAAAACTATGAACATACTGATAACCTCCAATTCAGTGCAACCAACCTCTGTCTTAGCGTATCTACCAAGTCTTTCAATGCATCTCTCGTCCAAATAGCACATACAAACACTATTTTAGTGCATCTGTCATATCTTATAGCGCATCTGCATAGTTTGTCACCATAATCTACCCAGTATCTTGGCACAATCAACCCCTGTTTTAGTGCATCTACCTAGTCTGTCAACGCATGTACCCAATCTAACAGCGCATTCACCCTAAATGATAGCACATACACCCTGTCTTTTACCACATTCACATTTTATTTTAGTGCATCTGAAGTCTATTATAGTGCATCCACAGAGCAAAAAATGAGAGAGCTATTTTAAACTCCTATCAGACTGTTGACATCAGAACTCAGATCTTTGTTAGAGCAAAAATATTTTCTCAGTCCAAATAGTGTCATAAACTTGGAAAAATAGGACCTTACAAGTAAAACTATTTCAAATTAAACTAAGATCTTACAAATTTTAAAGTGCCTTATCATTAAATACAACTCTTGATTATTACATTAAGTTTCATTATTAGGATCAGTCATCCTACAATCACGAAACGAAGAAAAATAATTAGATTTTAACTTTGTCTCATCAATAGAATTTATCATTCTATTCGACTTCGTTAATATCCATTGGCACTCATCCAAACAAAAGATCAAAGTTTAGTGAAAATAACAACACTTGTATGCCAATTTTGACAAGGTTACAAAGACAAAAACTTAGAGAAAAATAAATTGAAACATTAAATACCATGGTTGAAGAAAATCCCTTTCATAGATTCCACCAAAAGGACAGTAATGAAATAACACAAGAGGACATTCAAACTGCACAACAAGATCCTAACTTCCACCAATTCATGGAAAAAAATTTAGAACAAGATATGGAAAAACACCTTTTGATGCTAGCTAAACTAGGTGCAAAATTTCCAAAGGACTTTGACGTTAATCGACTGAAAGAAGCACCTATAGCAACTGAAATTGAACCACAAAACACACAAGACATAGATCAAGTGAATGACCTAACACATAAAATGTAAAACTTGCAACAACAACTTCAAGATATGCAAAAAGGGACCACAAAAAGGTACTCATTATAGGACATTTGTCCCTATCCTTTTGATCCAAGTGTAGACATGATACCATTTCCTAAACATTGCGAATTCTCAAAATATGACAAGTACAATGGTAAAACTGATCCAATTGATCATGTGAGGGAATTTAGAACCATGAGTTTAGAATTTGCACAAGAGGAAACTTATCTAATGAGGTTATTTCCAAGAAGCTTAGGAGGTCAATGTATGGAATGGTTCTCTAAACTACAACTAGGAATTCGATCTTTTGAAGAACTAGTCAACAGGTTTATCTCACAATTCTCCTATAATATTCAACATGAGATAACAATAAAGGTCCTTTACAATACAAAACAAAAGAAAGGTGAAAAATTCCTCTCATTTCTACAACGATGATGAAGGTTGTTTGCTAGGTATCCTTGTTCCATACCTGAAGAGGAAAAGATGGAACTATTCATTGACAACCTAACTGATGACATGAGCTATAGGCTTGAACTACAATGCCCCCATACATTTGAGAAAGTAATTGAAAATAGGCTGAAGATCAAAGAAGCCTTGGTCAAAAGAGGGGTAATAAACATTACAATGAAGGATCAAACAATACAAACTCCTTGAATCACTACAACAACAATGATAAACCAAAGTTTTGGCAAAAGAATAGAAATACTGGTAACAATGATGCTGCAAATGAAACACAAAACATGGAACCAGTATCTAACTTGATGAAAACAACTACAAAGACCAATCAAAATAATGACCAAAACATCAATCAAAATGTCAATCAAAACAACAATCCAAACAATGGAGAATCTAAACCATAATCATATCAAAAACCATCAAAAAGAAGAAGATTCACATCATTGGGCCAAACAATAGAATCAACAATGAGAGAACTTCTTACACATGGACCTATCACATTACCTAAAGCAAGACATTGGGAACCAAGAGTCAAGCCATCTTGGTGGAATGATGAAAATTTCTGTGACTTTCATAAAAAGAAAGGACACAAAATAAATGATTGTATGCAGTTGAAACATCTAGTACAAGATTTGATTGATAATAGGAAGGTATTTGTAGGACATCAAATGAATAATGATCATGGTGCATATAAAAATCCTTTACCAAATTATGAAAAGGGAGAATTTTCTTTTGCAAATAGTAAAGGTAAAAATGTTAATTACATTTATGACAACACTATTCATTGTATTTTTGCAGTTGAGAAGAATGGTGTCATTGATAATCAAACTGATAACGTTAGAATCAATAACATCATACCACTAAATTTGATCTCAAACATGGATACATCCAACAATCAAATCAATGTCATAAAAATCAGGGAAAACCAAGATTATCAACTAGTAAACATGACAACAAGGGGGAAATCCAAGGTAATATTGAAAGTAGTTTCATCTAAAACCCATTGCTACTCCTTTGAATCAGTACAACATAGTCGATCAACTATAGAAAATACCAGCACAAATATCAATTTTGGAACTCCTTAAAATCTCACCATCTCATAAGGAGGTTTTGGAACAAGCTCTTGTGGCCACAACAATACCCAATAATCTGGATGTTTTTCAATTCCAGGCTATGGTGGGACACTTAACCACGCCTCACTGCCTATCATTTTCTGAACAAGATGATGTATCACTTACTCATCCACACAATGTTTCCCTTCATATTGAAGTTTTAATCCATAAACACTGGGTAAAGTGTGTCTTAATAGATGGTGGAGCTAGTTTAAACATTTTCACTTTGAAACTGATCCGTGCACTAGGATATCCTGATAATGCTATTGATGCTAGAAGGAAAATCACAATAAAATCCTATGACGAAGAAGAGAGATCCTCCAAGGGATTGATTGTGTTTCCTATTCAAGTGGGACCAATTGTGAAGAATATAGTTTTCCAAGTGTTAGACAAGGAGATGACTTATAATATACTCTTGGGATGTCCCTAGATCTATGAAATGCAAGTAGTACCTTCAACTTATCATCAGTGTTTAAAGTTTCATGTCAATGGACAAGAAATCACTATTTCAGTTGACTACAACAATCCCCAATATTGTAACACACTTAAAACAGCTCAAGAAACTTTTGTGCCCCATAATAGGGAAGCAAACACTTCTAGTTAATCCAACAGTGAAAGGCAACTAAACATTGTATCTAAATGGGTTGAGAAAAAAACCAGTCAAAAGAGACAAGTGTTGCTGACTCCACTCCATCAAATAATGAAGCTCAATTGGATTCTCTATCACAACAATTCAAAGAAAAAATCCAGTTAAAATAAAAAGGCATGGGAGAGTATTCCATTGAACAATCTTTGTGTTTTTCAATGTTGTTGCCATCTCCAAGATCATATGGACAACCATCAACACTAACACAACAATCATCACAACCTACCATAGTTTTGGATGATAGATTTGTAAAGGAAAGTACTTTAGAGGTTGAATTTGAAGATAAGTCCATCCTCAATTGGCTCTACAAAGATGAGGAAGAATCTACATCGGCAACTATCAACAAAAAGATAGATCAATATAAAAAGGGAAAAGTAATATTAGAGAAAATGGGGTATGAAGGACAAGGACCTATTGGAAAAAGAAAAGAGGGAATTGTAGAACCCATTCAACCTCTCACACTCCAGTCAAAAGAAAAAACATGACTTGGTTATACAGGGGAAACAAAAGAAGAAAACACTCATAGAGTTGTTGAAAGAATCCTTCAAATGCGAGAGAGCTCTAAAATGGATTCTAATGAGTATGAGTGGGATTCTTTATCTAAATCATCATACAAAGACATACCAATTGATGTCATAAAAGAGTATGCAACCACATGCAAGGAGGGACAAAGCTTAGGGAATAGACCCCTTGTATTTGGATCACAAAATATCGATGGCTCAAGTGAGGATAGAAAAATATCAAGTGACATAGGTGACTTGGAGGAGAGTAATAACATAGATCTTGAAATCATCACTGACAACTTTAAAAACATTGTTATTAGAACCCTTACATTCGTTGACCTTAGCCAATCTGATGACCTTTTACCCTTAATGCATCCTGAACTTATCGATTGGAAACCAACTAAACCTATCAATATTCCTATCTTTGTGAATGATGATGCTATTGTAAATTTCCTTTGTTGTGATGAACCTGACACAAGTTCTAATCATAATTCTCATAATGACGCTTCAGGTCAGGAGGGTGTCAAATATTTCAGTTGCAAAATTGAAAACATGAATAATGGATCTAATGGTGAAAACCATTTAATGGTAGCATTAGATCTCAAAAAAGTAAAAATAAAGAATGCATCTGATGGTGAAAACCTCTCGGAGGAACCAAAAGATGGGAGATTTGACAGCCTTCTAGAACACTATCATGAAAGATCATCAGTGTTGGTGGAGCCTACACAGTCTATCAATATTGGCACAACAAAAAAAGCAAAGAATCTACATCTGCTAGCATCTATGACTGAACAAGAAAAGCCAAAATTCACCAAGTTCTTTGAAGAAAGAAACATTAACTTTTCTTCATCTTACTATGATATGTCAGGTTTAGATCCAGATCTTTTAATGCATCATTTATCTCTACCATATGGGATAAAACTTATGAAACAAAAACTAAGGAAAATGCATTCGCATATCGCCTTGTTGGTAAAGGCCGAGCTAAAAAAGTTGTTAGATGCAATATTAATCAGATCTATTGATTATGTTGAGCGGATTTCTAATATTGTACCTATTTCTAAACTAGATAATAGCTTCAGAATATGTACTGACTTCAGAGATCTCAACAAGGCATGTCCAAAGGAATATTTTCCTTTGCCAAACATTGACATTATTGTTGACTTAACAACAGGAAATGCCATGTTATCACTAATGGATGGCTTCTCAAGTTACAACCAAATCAAGATAGCACCAGAAGATCAAGAGAAGACATCATTCATGTGTCCATGGGGAACATTCTACTAGAATGTCATGCCTTTTGGTTTGAAAAATGCAGGTGCCACATATCAGCGAGCAATGACCACCATTTTCGATGACGTGATGCATACCTTTATGGAAGATTACGTGGATTATATATTAACAAAGTCATATACCAGAGAAGGACATTTAGAGATTCTAGATAGAATCTTTACCGGATTAGAGAAGTCCAACGTCAGATTAAATCCTAAGAAATGTGTGTTCAACGTTACATCAGCAGAGCTTCTAGGGTACATAGTTTTAGAGAAGAGTATCGAAGTGGATCCCGCAAAGGTTAAGGCCATAATGGAAATGTCACCACTGAATAATATCAGTCAATTACGATCTCTACAGGGTAGGATACAATCAATCAAGAGGTTTATCTCCCAATTAGTGGAAAAAAGTCATCCCTTCAATCATTTGTTACATAAGAATGTCTCTTTCAAATGGGATCAAGGATGTGAAACTACTTTTAATCAAATAAAGAAATATCTGATGTCACCACCCATATTGATTCTAGCTATAGAAGATAGACCCTTATTACTATACATTGCAACAACTAATATTTCTTTAGGAGCTCTATTAGTTCAGGAAGATCCTGAGGGAAGGGAACATGCTATCTATTATATCAGCAGGACTTTGAATGGTTATGAGATAAATTACACCTTATCGAAAAAGATTTTTTGGTGGTGGTATTTTCCACTCAATAGTTGTGGCATTATATATTAACCCACATAGTCAAACTTATAGTAAAGATTGATCCATTAAAGTATTTACTCAACAAGGCTGCCTTAACAAGAAGATTAGCCAAGTCGGTCATGATCTTGAGTGAATTTGATATTTAGTATGTGGATAGAAGAGCCATCAAGGGTCAAGTGATAGCAAATCAGTTAGCTGAAGCTCCATTAGCAGATGATCATCTAATGAACATTGAGTTTATTGATGTAGACATTCTTACAATGACAACACAACAATGGATGCTTTATTTTGATGGGTCCTACACACAATGTGGGTCAGGTGCGGGAGTTCTATTTGTTACACATCAAGGATATACCATCCCAAAGTCCTATAGACTCATGTTTCCATGTACAAATAATGTAGCTGAATACAAGGCATTAATTATTGGCATCAAAGTGGTAGTTGAATGGAAGATCACAGAGCTACAAGTATATGGAGATTCACAACTAGTCATTTATCAGGTAAATGATGAATATTAGACAAAAGATGAGAAGTTGATGTCGTATAAGAAAATGGTGGATGATCTCAAAAAGTAATTTGAGGATATCAAGTTTGAACATATTCCAAGGGCATAAAATAAAGCTATAGATGTTATGGCGACGATTGCTTCTCTCTTACAGTTGTCAGAAAAGCGAGGTCATTATGAGTTTATGGTGGAACAAGTGTCTAACCCTGCTTATGATAATCTAGAATATCAACCATATGCCATTTAGTTGACATTGAATCCTAAATTTATGAAAAAACCTACGCTTACCTAAAAGACTATCACTCCTCTCGATCTTTCTAGAAACTAGAAACACAACTTCATTTGACAAATCACATGACATGTACCTTAATTGCTAACATACTTTACCATTGAGGTCTAGATGGTATTCTTCTTTGGTGTCTAGACCATTACGAGTTTGAGACAACTTTACATGAGGTTCATGAAGGTATTTGTGGAACTCATTCAAGTGGACTAACCCTAGCAAAGAAACTCCTCCGTTTGGGGTATTACCGGCCGAACATGGAGAAGGATTCTTTTTAGTTTGTTAAGAAGTGCAAAAAATATTAGATACATGGTAATCTAATCCATGCATCGGTGCAAGAATTACAACCATTCACTTCAACATAGCCTTTTTGTTAGTGTGGATTGGACCTGGTAGGAAAGATTAATCCGTCTTCATCCAATGGACACAAATTTATAATCACAGCAACGAAGTACTTTACAAAGTGGATAGAAGCGGTTCCTTTAACAACAATCACCAAAAAATAGATTTCTTCTTTCATACTGAATTTCCTCATCTGTAGTCATGGAATTCCTTAGTCCATTGTCATAGACAATGGTCGACCTTTTAAGAATTAGGATGTTCAGGAACTATGTGAGAGGTTTCATATCCAACATCATTTTTCAACACCGTACTATCCTCAAGGAAATGGTCAAGCAGAGGCCTCAAAAAAACTATTCTAAAAATCCTGAAGAAGACTGTCAATGATTTCGGATGTGATTGACACATTCAATTAAATCCTACTCTTTGGACATACCGAACCAACATCAAAACACCTACAAGAGCTACACCATATGCCTTAGTATATGGATTAGAGGCCATACTACCTATTGAGGTTGAAATACCATCACTCTGTGTGTCATTGAAGGGAATTATTTCAGATGAGGATTATAGAGCTGGAATTGCTGGATGAACGTCGTCAACAAGCTGTGAACCATTTGAAGGCATATCAACAGAGAATGTCCAGAAGCTACAATTAGAGGGTAAAACCTAGAACATTTCAGGTTGGTGACTTGGTCGTAAAGGAAAACCCTCAGAATCAACAAGACAAAGAAAAGAAAGGGAAGTTTGAACGTAGCTAGCTAGGTCCCTTTGTTATCATATCAGTCTATGGATTTGGAGCCTATCAACTATCTACACCTGAAGGGGATTTGTTCGATGAACCTATCAATAGTATCCATCTCAGGATATTCTATACCTAAATCATCTAGTTCATGGGAAAATGGTTTCCTCGATATAAAAATGGAAAACAAGCGTCATGGTGATAGAAAAATACAAAAAAAAATAGAAAAGAGAAACATAAAAATACAAAAAAAAAATGAAAAAGAGAAAAATATAAAAAAATATCATAAAATATGAAAAAGTGCAATAAAAACACATAGTGAAAACGGAAAAGACACTACTTGTGATTTAAACTATATTTTCCATCTATTAGATGCATGTCTTGGTCATTCACTTTCACCATCATTTCCACCTATCATTGAGAGCAAACCTCATGTACATATCCTGGAATGTGGTCGTGTCTCACCCTAGCTTGGGGGAAAAATCCTAAACTCACTAGGGGCAATAAACTTTGAGCTTAATCAAATGGACAAACAATAGTATGACAATGAATCAAACACAATGATCATAGCAAAAATGAACATTGAACATTTCAAAAAATCAACCATCCATATCAAACAACTGAAATCAAATCAATCAAAACAACTCTAGATGGATGATATTCTTTTGAATAATGATGTTATCGCTTTCAGCTTGAATGTTCAAATGTTGTACTTTCATTTTTGTTATCATTTCTTTGGAGAAACTTGATGATGTATTGAACTAGAGAAGCTAGGAAGAAGAATTTTTTTTCTTTATACATATGTGAGATTAATTGCTCGTTTTGTGTGGTGTTGTGAGAAGTGCTCTACAAAGCTGAATAACAAAATGATTGATTCTTGTCTATTTACACAGAAATGCTCGGGACAACTCAGGTTTAATTATACCTAGATGTTTGTGTTAACTTGCAATATCAAAAATCATGAAAGAAGTACTCAGGTCATCATGGTCTAACTCATACCATGGATGCTTGTACTCACTTTCAACATTTTAAAAGCTCAATGATGATAAAAAGCACGATAAATGGACTGTTAAGGTGCCAATGCTTGCATATAGATTTGCATAGTAAAATTAGATTACATTCATATCATTTAGGTGTATACATTATCATACATCCATTAGTCAATATAAATATTATGAGCATCATGCATACATACATCCTCATTATAAGCATTATCACATGTAACATGATAAATAAAACATCATAAAATCATAAGCATATCATCATGATCATAAATTGCATCCATAACATCATCATATAAATCATCACATGGCATATAGAACAAGAAATCAATATATATCCATCATAGAACCATATAGAACACATATCTAGATCGATCAATCTGTCACATATCATATAAATCTCAAAAATCATAATGTCAAGTAGACAATGATGTCTAAAATGTAAAGAGATACAACATAAAAATGGTTGTGAATCAAAAAATTAGAGTATACATCATGTCTCAAAATATATCAGAGAATCTAATTGTGAGGCTATGTGCTACTATCCCTAGATGGTGTCAGCATCTCTAGACCAGTGCCTCCCCCACTGGACATCCCAGGATCTCTTGGGTCTCTTGGAAGAGGTTGTGTCACATCCCTACTCATAGTCACGGGTTGCGGCTCCTACGAGATGAGATTGAGGCATAATTGACCCTCTGCTTTCAGACAAAGCGCATCATGGTATCGGCCCCTGTAATACTTGACCTCTCGACCCACACAAAGAACCTCTCTCATATAATCAGCCATAGAGGTACCATCGGCTAATCTCTACAATCTATTAGCTATCAATTGTGCCCGCTCTGTAGCCAGTCTAGCATCATCTCTCTTGACTGTCAAAGGGCTATATGTCACCTAGGTAGTTTATGGCTTGTACTTATAGAAGAGTCCTATGCATAGGTAATGCACAGAGACTACATGTATTAATGCAGTCTACACTAGTAACACCCGAGCCTAAATTAGTTGACCCTGTAATATTTGTACCTACACTTGTAAACTCACAATCTGAGTTTGTTGATGCTGGGAAGGTACCCCACTATGCACACACTACTCAATGGGAGCTCTCAGTGATCGTGTCCTATGAGGCACCATAAAGTCTCTAACACCCGATGATCCACCTGCTCCTAATCCTCCTCCTATCCTGTCCATCTCCCTCCTCATCACCACTAATGTCATCCTCATCAGCTGCTCTCATCCTCCTCCTCACCCCTCCCTCTCTCCTTCAAATCGGCAACCATGTGCAACTTACAACCTCCTCCTCACTGGTAGTGGCATTGGCTCATCTCGGAACAAATATCCATGGAAAAGGATGTAAAGCAAGGTACTCTACATAATCCGTAACTGAGCCTCAATAATCTCATGACAAATCCCAAACCAAACATTGTAGACCACAGTACTCACTGTAGTATCATATAATAGGCTGGTCCCCAATCGATTGGAATCAACCCGATTATAAGAGGCATAATGTTCAACATTCTAGGGCATGCTATGTAATATGGAGTACTGTCTGAGCACCCACCTGAATAAAAATCTCTTGATAAAAAAATGAGTCCTAGTAATCAAAAACATAGACTGACAGAGGTATGGCATCTCTATATCAACATCATCCCAGTGCTCACAATCCAGATAGGGCCACCATGTAACAACCTCTATATCATCCAAGACTCTCCTCTAATGCTCCAACTTACCTAGTCTAGGTTGAGTAAGATGACATGTGTATATGTGAACATACAGCCTCATGGAAATTTGTTTGACCATCACTAGATGCATAATAGCTATATGCTCCCACACCCTCACTTGTAGTAGTGTAACTCCTAAAGACAAATTGGCCACTCCAAGGTAGACCACCTAATGCAAATCATGGTAAAGATGAGAAAGCATACACATACCCCATGCATATCTGGTACCATGGACAATCATACTCTCCAAAATGTGGCCCCACCCAATAGAAATTCCCTTTGACCTATGATTAGGACAAAGGAACCCTCCAATGAAACCAACAAGTACCGATGGAAAGGTAGCATAGGCATCCACCATCTCTCACCATGGGATCTCACATCAGTCCCAACTTGCTCTGAAGAATCATAAACTACAACCTCCCCAACAATAGGTATCTACAAAATATGCCACACATCCTTAGGAGTCACTATCATCTCGCCAATGGGAAGGTGGAAAGTATTGCGATCACTATGCCATCTTTGTGCATAGGTTGTCAAGAGACCCTGATTAATCCTAATCTAAGGCATAGATAAAAGAGAAGACAAACCACATCGCATGATAACTATTGTCTCAAGTTGCACTAGCTGCGATATTGTAAGTTCATCAGTGACTCCTATCATCATGAAATACTGAAAGTCAGTAATCTTTGTCAATTCATCAAACATCAATCAGCCTATCAAATGTAATCAACTCTGGTGAGACTTCACTAAAATCTCATCAGCAACTATCATTGAACCTCACCTATCATGAGGTCAATCATCAATCTAAAATTGTACCTCACCTATTATGAGGTCAATCATCAATCTAAAATTGACCTCACCTATTATGAGGTCAATCAATCAATTTATTATTGATCCTTGCCTAACATGAGGTCAAATATCAATCTATTATTGATCCTTGCCTATCATGAGGTCAATCAATCAATCTATTAATGAACCTCGCCTATCATGAGGTCAATCAATCAATATATCATTGAACCTTGCCTATCATGAGGTCAATCAATCAATCAATCATTCAATCTCACCTATCATGAGGTCAATCAATCAATCAATCAACCATTGAATCTCACCTATCATGAGATCAATAATCTTCTAATCTATTAGGATCATCAATCAATATCAAATCAAAGGATGACATGATCGAAAATCATCAAACATAAGGAGGCAAAGCAAGGCAACATTTAATCATCTGGTGGAATCAGTATTCTTTATTGGAGATAAATCATGAATCATTATAAAATCATAAAAAAATAATTGCTTTTGAAAAATAAAAAAATCAAAAATTCATCTATTTATCTCCTGGGGGCATATATCCATCATCACTTGAAAATCAACATTTGAGGCATATCAAAAAATTTTTTAGTCAATGCAGAATATTTCTTTGAAGCAATGCATAAACACATCACTTCAAAGAGGGGCAAAATGTATACACCTAAAAATGGTTTGGATAATCTAATTAATTAAATACGATTTATTTGATTAATTGACTCCTTTAATTCATCTACTTATAAATAAATAGAAATATTTATTTATATAGTTTACTTCTAATTCTTCTATCTTTATCATATTATTTCATCTTAATTAAATAAACAAATTCAAATACCTTGTTTTATTTAATTATCTATTTTCTTTCATCTAAATTAAATAAACAAGTTCATAAACATTTGTTTTATTTAATTACCACATTTCTTTCATCTTAATTTAATAAACAAATTTCTATATATTTGTTTTATTAAATTAAACATCTTCTTTTACTAATTTGAAAAAATCAAATATTCAAATGAAAGTATATTTCTACAGTTAATTTCCTCATTTCATTCATTATATCTACCTACCAAATTAGATATTTAATATCTAATTAATTCAACTCAAATCTTCATGGGAAAATTTGGAGACAAATTGGAGACAAATTTGCAGGAAAACTTCTTCATCTTCTTCCATTGATCATTCCTATCCTTTGGCTGAGTGTTTTTGTGGGGAGGAACAATCTCCATAATCATCTTAGGCTTCTTCATCTTTCACCATTGAATCCTTCAGATCAAATCCAGACCTTTGCTTTGTCGCCCCTTCACAAATGTGTTGTCAGGAATCTATAAATGCAACCTCTGTCTACAGGAAAAGGATCCCAACTTTGTGCAAACTTACTCTGCAAAAAATACATTTACAACTTTTGAGCAATTTGGCATTTAGCAATTTAGAATCATTTCAATCATTTAGTTTATAATCATGTCTTTCATTATAGATTGCATCTTAATATAGCTTTCATTATCAACCATCAACATCATAGCTTTTACATCATATAGCTTGCATATCATTTAGCAATCATATAGCTTATCATTCTCATTATCTAGATTGACATTTTAACAGTCACAGTGCTTACAAAATATAAGAGCCCCATGATTTAATAAATCTTGGAGATAGAGAGCAATATGATGCTTTCAATAGATTTTTTCTTCTATTAGATTAATCATTGTTTAAATCTATTGATTGGCATTTTAACAGTCATAGTGCTTACAAAATCTAAGAGCCCCATGATTTAATAAATCTTTGGAGATAGAGATCAATATGATGCTTTCAATAGATTTTTTGCTTCTATTAGATTAATCATTGTTTAAATCTATTGATATAATTTCTTATTGATTGTGTTTGTTATTACATTTGCACATATTTTACTCACGCACTACTAATTATTGAATTCCTTCCAATCCTATGTTTTCATCATTGTCTTTGGGTTTTTGACTTTTCCATTGCTTTTTCCTTTTTTCATTATAATGTTTGAGTTCATGATGTCTTCAAAGACAGTTTTTGATGCAAGCATTCAGAAATTTTTTTACATGTTTTCCAAAATGCCAAATGTCAATGATTTAATCTTTGATAATTGGTAAACAATAATCTAAACCTCAACTCCTTTTAGTTATGAATTCTTAAGTTTTTCAAATCTAGAGCATTGGGCATGCACTTAATTCATCATTTGATAAGAGGTAGCCCAAAATTTGGTGCTTGATCATAGTTTTACCTTTGAAATATTTTGGGTTTAGGATTTCAAGAATACACCTAATTGAGTGTTACACATGTTTTTAATCCTAACTCTTGACTAATATTATTTATTTAAGCATATTATTTAGGGGTCTAGTTAATCAAGTACTTCACAAGTAGTGTCCCCAAAGCTTGATTCCTAATAGATATCAGTATATTTCATATCACAAATTCAATTCTTTAGTAGTTAACTCATTTTAGCATGTGGTAAGTGGTAGTTCAGATTATCATTCTTTGATGGACCCCCTAGGTCATATTTTCTTATGTACCAATTTGTGCTTATCATGTCAAGTTTTAGACATTCCTTTTCTCTAATACCATTTTTTTCTCATCATTATGGCATCTAAAATCACGACATCCTAATTTTTGTGAGGATTCTTTGTTTTAAAATAGGGAGGTATTTATTGTCTTGGATTCCTAGCTAATCTTAGTGCAACACATTAGGCACAATCCTATGCCTTTCCTTGGTAATAATGGATGAGGTATCCTCACACTCTAATCCTCATCTACTTTCTATTTTTCATATTATTTTGAGCTTTCGAGCTATCTTTGACCTTCTTACCAATTTTATTGTTTATGATTATTAGCCTTCTTGAAATTATTATTAGCGAAAAAATATGACTATAATACGTGCATGTATGGATTTTACATAATTTATGAACTATCTAATATTTTTTTATGGTTCTTTTGTAGAATCCATGCAAGAAGGTCAAATAACTAAAGAGATTAAGTATGAATATAAGGGGTATCATGCCCATTCCCAGATTTTATTTCCATGGAATTAAATAAGAGACATAAACTTGGAACATGTTAATGTTGAATAATTCACAAAGAGAAAAATTTGATGTTTCAACAATTTCTACTCACACAAATAATATTTTTTTAAAAATATTAAAATACCTTTTTGTGGATCCATAAGTGTAGTTTTCAAAAATATATATTTTCCTTTTTATTTTTACTAAAAGTAGGTTATCAACACAAAATATTATGTCGATTACCATGTCAAGGAAAAACAGTAAAACTTATTGAAAAAATATGATGCACTAGATAAAAGAATCTATATCAAGATGGTATAATTTTTTTCCATTTTAGATAAATAGATAATATAAAAGTTGGCGTTGAATGGAAACACCTATGTTTTAATACACACACATTTAAATATTTATTTTAAAATATATATTTATCAAAATTGGAAAAAAAAATATATCCATGCACTAAAGTTTCAAGTTATAAATACATAGAAAAAAATTAAAAATTAAATTATATAAAGATTGGTGTCTCATGTAACTTCAGTTTTCAACATTTTTTTAGCGATTCAAGTTTAAAAGTTGGATTAGTGTCAATTTATAAAAAACTATATTCAAATAAATTTTATATTTAAAAAAAAATATAGGCATAAAATATATTATTATTATACATCATTTCAAAATTCAAAACATATATGTCACTT
This sequence comes from Sequoia sempervirens, assembly GCA_007258455.2. Classification (NCBI taxonomy): domain Eukaryota; kingdom Viridiplantae; phylum Streptophyta; class Pinopsida; order Cupressales; family Cupressaceae; genus Sequoia; species Sequoia sempervirens. The sequence continues at coordinate 20,786 of VDFB02138785.1, forward strand.
TTTAGTGATTCAAGTTTAAAAGTTGGATTAGTGTTGGTCGCTTCCTTTAAAAAGTGTGACATAGCTTTGTGCTTTTACCCAAGTGTATTAGCCTAGTGCATGACTCAAAGTGCACTAGTACAAAAACAACATTCTTAATTGTTAATGTAAATAGGTGTTTTACCTATCTAGGTTATATTTACATGTTGAGTCTACTTAGGTGCTAAGAGGGAATCTTTCTAGTTAGCATTAATTGTCACTAGATCTTATCTTATCTTTTAGAAATTAATGCTTGTGTACTAAGTCATTTAATATTTTTGGGGTAGTTATCTCTTTATACAGATTTAAGACATGTGTCAAGATCTTTTATAATCCTATCCCACATTTTCCCTTTATAAGCAAGACATCATTTGTACATCCTAGACACTTCAGTTTAGTTGAGTCAGTCCAATATATCACTGCAATATTGAGTATTGCATATTGGCCATATCTTGCATCCATTATTGTGAAACTATGTTCTTGCTTTTCCCTCTTGTAGAAGTTTGTTTTTGGTTTTTGCAGGTGATCCTGGAGGCTTGAGTTCATAACTTTAACATGGTATCAGAGCTTCAGAATTGCAAAACCCCTTCTCAGATCTTAGGGTGATTTGAACTTGAGCTTTTGTAGGGTACACATTGGGGTGAAATGAACCTCACAATTGAATCTGAAGGCCCAAAAACCCCTATTTTCATATAGAATACTTCATATTTGGGAAAAAAATTAGGCCATTTTTTATGGTTTGGTGAAAATTTGATTTTTTCATCCGTACAGTATGAATCCATACAAATTGTATGCATCATATCATCCATTACAGTATGCAACTAGCATTAGTAGATCTGGTAGAGAATATTCCAGGTCCTACATCAGCTTGTATTCGACTTGTGCATGGTCTTTGTCAATGGTACAATTTCAGATTTTTAAATATTTAAAATTCATTTTTCACAGGTTTAAAATTTTTTAATCGTCAAGTAAATTTTGTTAAGTGTTTGGTTCCTAGATAGCCTCGTGGGCAATTCGTCCTAAAGCTCTCAAGGCTCATATACAAGTGGGGGGTGGGAAGGGGGGTACAAAGCCACCACCGGGGCTATTGCTCTGCCTAAGAGGAGGCACCGTCAAGCGAGCGACACTTAAAAAAAAAAAAACTTAAGCACTAAGGTCATATTACAGATTGAGAGCTTGAATTTTTTAGCCCCAAGTGCCTAAAATTGCTAGTTGAAGTCATATTTTCCTTTTTGGACCTCTAAGATCATAACTTTTTTCCACGATCTCCTATTTTCGTGATTCTTGCAACGTTGGAAAGGTATTGAGAATCTCTACATTTCTATTCATTCACTTTTCCAAATTTATCCCTAAGTATATTTTATTCATATTTGTGCAAATTTGCATTTTTTTTAATTACTTGGACAAAGTGCAACCTGCAGAAGTTTTTTCCTCTTTGGAAGGTTTCATTTTCAATGTCTAGATCATATTGGGAGAGGTTACTTTTAGTTTTTTCAGTCTGAGGATCTCATTATGAGATATTGTTTTAAATTCTTCCATCTTTGATCCATCTTGGTATTGTAAAATTTGGAACATAATTTTGAAATTGTAAACATACTAAATATAAAGTGTCACATCATATTATTGGAGGGATTATTGATTGATTAATTTGGGGGGTGGGGGTCTCTTAGAGCATTATTTTGATACATTTTCTTGTGCTCTTCTTTTTCATGGATCATTATAAGGTTACTTTTATAACATCATATAACTATTCAACATGGCATCAAAATGCATGTGGTGTTCTAATGAATGAAGGTCATTCTCTATATATTGAAAATAAGGTACCCAAACCTACAAATGTAGATAAAAAAATAAAATAGATGATTGAACATACCAAAACTCTTGTATGTATTTGTAAACTAGTTTCTCAGGATTTTTTTGTTCCAAATTGAATCATGTAAGAATTCTAATGAAGCTTGGGGCAAATTGAAAACAGTATATTGTACTACAAATGAAGTAAGAGGAAACCAAATTGATAATGAACTGATGAGCCTTGATCCTAAAAACTTTGACAACATTCATGACTACATCACTAAGGTTAATGATCTAAGAGAGAAATGTAAAGCATGTGGAATTGATAAGACTTAGACATTCACTTGGTCTACAATACATTAAAAAAACTTGGTCTTGATTACGCTTCTTTGTTTCTAGCTTTCATACTCATAGGTTGACTATGGGGTTTACATATACTACACCTTCATTTACATCATTTTTTGAGATGTTAATGCATGAGCAAAAAAAGCTTATCTCGATGGGTCTCATCAAGTCTTCTAAATCTAAGGCATTGTTGGCTAGTCAAGTGAAAGAATCAAAACATACTAATAAGAAACAAGAGAAATCAAAGAACAATCTACATTTAGAGCAACCAAAGAATAAATCATCTTCCACAGATAAATCAACTAAGAAGGAGAAGTCTACTTATTCATATTGCAAGAGGCTTGGGCATGATGAACATTCTTGCTATAATAAGGATATTGATGAGTTGGAACCTCTTCTCAAAAAGAATCAAATTGATTTTCCTTCTAGAATGTCTGATTCACCTTCTTCAAAATAGTCTAAAAAGGACAAACATCATAATACTATAGGTAAATCTCTTTATTCTTTTTCCAATCTTGGATCAGGAAAATTCACCGCCAACAATTCATCGTGGGAAAATTCATTATCATGACAAATTCACCACAATTAAAATTCACCACCATAGAAAATTAATCAAATTAATTTTAATGTGGTTAATTTTTTGTTGCAGTGAATTGTTGGTGGTGAATTTTACTTGGGGTGAATTTTTCATGATGATGAATTTTTCCGTGGTGAATTGTTGGTGATGAATTTTCCTAGAGCTGTCCTCTAGATGAATGGGAGCATCTCATCATATGGCATCTTCATAGTCTATATTCTCTTCTTTTGATCCTTGTACTATGTCTCTTATTTTGATGGGAAACAATACATACATGAGTGTACTTGGGAAGGGGTCTATTTCTTTTGGGGAGGGCACTTTCAATGATGTTTTGTGTGTACCTCCTTTAGTGAATAATCTTCTTTTCATATATTAGATTACACATGTGGAGATGGGAGGACTATGGATTTCACTCATGATTCAATCATCATTAGAGAAATGGAGAGTAGATAGATTCTTGCTACTAGGATGGTTGATCATTCTTCGGCTATTGATCACACTTCTAGTGTGGACCATGATTTAAAGGAGACTTTTTGCTCCTTGAACTTGGGAGTTCTCACATCGGATCCCATTCTTGAGCCTTGCATTTCATCTTCTCCATATTTTATTTCATTTGATGATGCTCATGTTGGCACAAGTTTGGCATCTTGTGATCCAATACAGTAGGATCATCATCTTCCAACTACATTTACATGAGATGCATAGTTGACAAACATTGGTGGTTTGTTTGTTGAGTCTCATAGTTTAGATTTGGGAGACAACATTGATTGCATGCATCTTCTCTTTGATGGAGATGATCCTTCTTTAGTTGTTGAGAGGGAATACTCTGACCCTCTTGTTCATTATCTACATGACCACTCTTGGCAACTTGACATGAGTGTGGATACTTTTGGACAACATTTGGAGAAGGCTTATTTATTTTTAGAGGAGTCATATTTTTCTTTGGAGTGTGTTCTACATTCGTCTCTCAAAGATTTTGCATTGACATCTTTAGTTGTGTGGTCTAGAAATCCTATTTCGAGTGTGTTAGCTTCCGGCATTGACATGAAAACACTTAATTAGCATAGTTCAAAGACATCATATATCTTTCTTCTTCCCATATCTTCCATTTAGGAATGGGAAGACATCTTGCATATCATCCTAGTTTTATTTCTTCCTAAGGGGAGGAATGTTGTTAAGAAAGATTGGATCATATTTAGCATTCAATGTCAAGCTTCTACCATTGTAGGAGACTCACCATTAAGGGGGGGGGCTACATGGTCTCTCTTCTTCTCTCTTATGGGGGGATCATTTTCCTCGCATGGGGTTTTGTCCATTTCATGCATCATTGAGAGTATTTTGTATTGTATCTCTCTTATGGGGAGGAGTTTTCTCCTTTTCTCCGTTTGTGAGATATTACATTTGCATATGTACATGAGTACCTAACATGGCCTCATAGTTGAGACCCATGTTTGTGTCATTTATATAATTGACCCCCTAAGTTGTATTTAAAGGGGGTGTTGGTGTAAATAGGTGTTTTACCTATCTAGGTCCTATTTACATGTTAAGTCCACTTAGGTCCTAGGAGGGAATCTTTCTAATTAGCATTAGTTGTCACTAGATCTTATCTTTTGACATTTAATGATTGTGTTCTAAGTCATTTAATATTAGTCCCAGGGTAGTTATCTAATTATACATGATTAAGAAACATGTTAAGATCTTGTCTAATCCTATCCCACATTTTTCCTTTATAATTAAGGAATCATTTATAAATCCTAGACACTTCAGTTCAGTTGAGTTAGTCCAATATATCAGTGCAAACTTGAGTATTGCATATTGGCCATATCATGCATCCGTTAATGCAAATTTGTGTTCTTGTTTTTCCTTCTTGTAGAAGGTTGTTTTTTACTTTTGTAGGTGATCTTGGAGGCTTGGGTCCTTGAGTGACTCTAATATTAATAACCTTGTAATCTCCTAAGTTGATTTTGTCTTGTGTACAATACTATTATGTAAGAAATAAAAGAGTCTTTGGGTCTACACATCAAACTATCCTAGACATCATGGTTGAAGCTATTGAAGAGGAATTTGGCCAACCTATTTATTTCAAGTATGACCAAGTGAACATGGAGGAAGATCTTAAATACTACGAGATTGAAAATACCCACAAGGTCAAATATATTGATGTTAGCTAGCTAATAACAAGGAAGTCAACAACCAAGATGGCCAACATCATATATAGGAGTAAATTCAGCAAAGACACTCATGATGCCATCACATTATTAATAGGGTTGTGGACAATTCTAATGCCAAGCATTTCTATCCTTGCATATGATTCTTAATCTTGTCGTAGATCATGAGTAAGGGAAAGATTGACTAGGGAGTAATTATAAGTGATAATGCCCAGACCTAGTTAATTGAAGTTAAAGGAGAGTAACAAGCTTTACATGACCTCTTACTTAGTGTATCCGTTGGCAAGAGAGAAATCTTTCCATGTTTGACTAAGGTAAGAAGGGTGGCACCGGGAGAGACATTAGTATAAAATTATTACCTTTAGCTTTAATTCAAGGAGAGTTAGAAACATTACAAGAGGATCAATGATACGTTGTGCCCTCCATCATCAAATGCTTGAAAAATGATTATGCCAGGATGTTATTATCGGAGCGAACAATTCTTTTTAACAAACTAGAAGAGTTGGTATATCCAATCCAAAACTCTCACTTATATTAGAATTGGGGTGTAATATCCTAGTGACAAGTTGATATTATTGGAAATTTGTGGATAGGTAGTGGAAGTGCAGAAAATGATTGCTAGAAAACATAAAGGAGGAATCCACTTTCCCTTATCTATCGGACCCTACGCTTGCTCAACATACCACCATGCGAAGGTAGATGAGAAAGAGTTGGCATTATTTACCATGGACTTGCATGTAATAAGAAATAGATTTGATCCTAGAGGCAGGAAAAACCCAATGATCAGTCCTTTCTAACAAAGGATAATTTGGAGGATTACTAGGCAGATTGTATGGTAATTGATGATTGATTGAGTGTCTGGGAGGATACAGATCAATCTCGATTGCATGTTGTTCCAGTTTCAGAGACAAGTAACTTTGATCAATTATTGCACATTGTAAGAAATGTAGTTTGCAGTGTCAGAGTTGGTTTTTTCAGCGATTTTGATAAGGATCTTTTAAAAAGGATGGTCGGTGTATTGTATGAAGTGATGATCGTGACACAGAGAGGAAAAATAGAATGTTGAAGTGACAGGACAAGAGTGCAACCAAAGTCAAAGGAGGCTTATAAACAAGGAACTCTGAAGAGTTGCAGTCCAAGAGGACACATCTCTTTGAGACATTATGTCAAACAGTTCACATGTTTCCACGTTTTGAAAGCATGCCCTACATGTCTACATCCGACAAAAATCTCCCTTCTGTTATCCTTTTATAGATGTCCATGCCCTGTTCCAAAGCTGCCATTTTGGCATAGGCAGCAGGAAAGCTGGCAAAAGTTGTGGAATTTGGCTTTACACCTGCCAATTGCATTTGCTTGAAAGTTTATAAAGCCTTTTTAAAAATCAGTTTTGTGCATTTTCAAAAATCATGGCATTCCATAAGAATACAGGAGGCATTCTGTCAAACAGTTCACTGCTCCATCTATGCTTCCACATTTTGTATACATTTGTCGAGTCTGCTGAAAGGTGTTTAAAAATACAAATTGCAAATGATATATCGATGAAGCTCTCTTCTTGAAGAATTAGGTTAAAATCCTCAAAGACATGTTTATGAGTTAAATTTGAGTAATCTGCATAATTAATTTATAAAATGATACACTCAATTAAACGAATTTGGAAAATTATAATTTCAAATCTAGAATAAAAGCTGAAGGATGACTATATAGTCCAGATATCCAATTGTGTTTTCTTAATGCATCTTTGCAAAATAGCATAAAATGCAATTACTTGAAATAAAAATAATTATAATAATTTTATTTATTTTTGAGCTCATTTTTAATAAGAGGTTGTCTCAACATTTAATTTTGCTTTCTTACATCTAATCAAAGATAAGATTACAAATTAATATAATAGAATTAAATCAAGCATTCAACTAATACCTATATTTTAAAAATATATGTAAAGTACCCAGAGAGATAGCCTTCTGAAGATGCCTATTTTTAATCAATTGAACCTTAACCCAAATTAAAGCTTAACCATATCCATAAAGCTATTTGAACCCTAATCGTAACTCTATTTGAAGCTGGTTTAGATTACTGGCTCATAGACAAGGACAAATTCCCTAGAAGAGTGTCTTTCAAGTTTGAAAAAGTGTAGATGGAAAACCCAAACTTTGAAATGGTTTTCACTGACTCCTTGCTCACCCAAACAATTGATCATCGCACTAAGATGTGCATATTCAACAAAAAATTAAAATTCATAAAACTCAGACTGAAAGAGTGGAATATCCAAGTCTTTAGAAACCTTTTCAGAGAAATGATCTTCTTGAAAGTAGAATGGCTAAGATCCTAAAAGACCTCTCAAATGATTTTTCTTACATCCTAATAGAAGAAGAGATGAATCTCATAGTTCAATTGGATGGTGTCTACAGTTTTGAATAAATCTATTGGAGACAAAAATCAAGGATTAAATGACTTAAATAAGGTGTAAAACCAAGTTTTTTCATTTAACATGCAAAATGAGAAGGAAAAGAATCATAATATAAAGATTGAAGATGCTTATGGATAAAATTCTGATGATCCTAACACCATCAAGGCTTCCTTGGTTTCCTCGTGGGAAAACATGCTCATGGAGGAAACTAAAGACATAAAAGAGAAGAAAAGTAGGATCTCTTCTTGGATCATATCCCGACCTTGGATGATGATTCTAAATTCTAATAAAGTAGCTAAAGATGTCATTAAGGAAGAATGCAGCTAACAATGTTGTCATGGAAGAAGTTAAGATATCTATTTTTAGAATTGAAGGTGCCAAAGTCCTAGGCCCAAATGGTTTTATACTGTCTCTTTCCAAAATTTTTGGAATGTAATGGATGAGGAGCTCTGTGAAGTGATTCAGGGATCGAGGGAATCATGTTTTGTCTTAAAGACACTCATTGCTACTTTCGTAGCACTCATTCCCAAAAAGACTGATTCTAGAAAACCTAAGGATTTTAGACCTATTTTCTTATGCAATACTATGTACAATATCATCCAAATATCCATGTATGGGAGAGTGCAACAGGAGCATGTTCTAAACCAATTTGTTGAATCTTGAGAAATATATACCATGTCAAACTTAGTCTAGCACATACTGCTCCTTGTCTAGTATTTGTCCCAATCAAATGGTGAGACCTATCCTTGTGGGCTTCTACAAGTTGAAGACCAACTTTAGAAGTTTAGATACTGGGGTGGAGTTTCATATTTTGAACTATGAATTTGGCATTTAGAAAAACACAGATATTACAATAAGCACAAATAGATTGATGACAAAATCTTGTAACCTACATGATGTCATTTTATTTCTGCACAAGTGCACACAATCTCTACTAATACATTTAAAATATTAATATTATTTTGAATTTATATCATTTAAAATATTTTTCAAATTTACCTATGTTGATATATGTTAAAGATATAGAAAATCCAAACTCTATACTATTTGTTGTTAATTTAGATTATATTTTATTAATTTTTTTTAAAAAATAAGTTGTTTATAAATAATTTCAAGTTTTTTATAATTAACTTGGCATTGTGTATAAAAGATTTAAATTAATTATTATATATATATATACACGATTATAGATAATTTAATTTAAGTTATGGATTGAATCAAATTAGACCTAATCAACCAGGGCTTAAATTTGATGGTCATATGGCCGTATTTAGTCATTTTAGCTGTAAAATACAATTAAAACTTTAGGAAGACTGTATCACTTGAAAGGAAAAATTTTAGTTAAACTGTCAAAATTTCTATGTAATTATTTCTATATATGTTTTTTCAATCTACATATATTTTTCTTAAAATAGATAACCTTTAATATTTGAAAGGCAATTTCAAATAAATGACCGTCACAAAAAAATTGCTTGACAGGCAGGGTCGACCGTCAAATTTAAGCCATGTAATCAATGGATTAAATTCCATTTTCTCATCACCAAGATTAGTAATGGGAAAAAGATGAGAGCATAAGATGATTGTCTAATCTAATTTGGAAATATATCATGCACAAATCTATTCAATTACTACTTTGAACAAAACAAATATTCTTTTATATCATTTATGGCTTGTAATCAAGATAACATGAAGTTAAACTCATTTATAATATTAGCAATTTCTAATTTATTTATTTTATCTAAGAAAAATCAAGATAACATGAAGATAAACTCATTTATCGGTCTTGTCATAATAGTGGTTTACAATTCTGAGAGGAATGAATTTTAGCTAAAATCACATATTTTTTAGAAAATATAATGATTTAAGCCTTAAAAAGTTCCATTTTAAGGATTCCAATTGAAGAGGGTTTGATCAAATCCCCTTAGATCAAACCCCCTTGGATAGAACCTCGCTAGTTTTAAACCATACCTATAAATGCGTCTCCTTTACACCTATCAAAATCTGATAAAAATCACTTTTGATTTAGCTTTTGGGGGATCAAATGAATTCATTTAAAATTTATTTCAAATGATTATGGTATTCCTCAGAACAAGCTATCCAATGAATATAATTTTAATATGTTTTGGTTTTGTTATGTATTTGATTTTTAAGTTTTATTAAACATAGGTTTTTCATCGAAAATGAATTTCTTTATTCTTCACATGTGGAAAAATAGAAGATTATCAAAAAAAAAAATTGAAAAATATGAGTGCACCAGATATTGAAGTCCTTGATCTGACCAAAAATAAAATTCAATTTTGACATATACAAAAAAAGTTACGTGTTATACGGTTGTGGTGTGTGAATTGTAATTTGTTTGACTTTGAAACTTGATTAAGGAAAAAATATTCAATAAAAAACTATCTAACCAAGTGGAAGCACTAGATATCTGAGTTACAAATCTAAATTTGAAAGAATTAGAATTTTATCCTTCATGGAAAAAAAGTTATCGTTATACGGTGTGTGTCACTTTTTAAAAATGTTGTTTTCTGAAAAAAATCAATTTTCGTGGGAGATGGAAAAAGAAGTGAAATTTGATTCCAAAAATTTTGAAAAAAATATTTTTAAAATCTACGGACAAAATTTGATGAGACTCTAGTTTGTACCATCTTCAAATTCCTCACGGTTTAGGCTATAGTTGCCGAATATGAAGATTTAATTAAAATAATAATTTCAATGTTTTGGCCAAAATTGTAAACCACAATTATGGGATCACTCTTATAATATTAGCAATTTCTAATTTAACACAAAAGCAATTTATTTTATCTAAGAAAAATCAAGATAACATGAAGATAAACTCATTTATAATATTATCAATTTCTATTTTAACACAAAAGTAATTTATTTTATCTAAGAAAAAAACAAGATAACATGAAGATAAACTCATTTATAATATTAACAATTTATAATTTAACCAAACGTAATTTATTTTATCTAAGAAAAAATCAAGATAACATGAAGATAAACTCATTTATAATATTAGCAATTTCTAATTTAACACAAAAGTAATTTATTTTATCTAAAAAAATTCAAGATAATATGAAAATAAACTCATTTATAATAGTAGCAATTTCTAATTTGACACACAAGTAATTTATTTTATATAAGAAAAATTCAAAATAATATGAAAATAAACTCATTTATAATATTACGATAACTTAGTAAAGGAGAGATAATATCAAAATAAGAATAGAATATAAACTTGTACTTAAATCAAAGGAAATAAATAAAGATTTTAAATCAGGTGTCTCAACTACCAAGTTTAAAATAAGATGACCATATATTAAATCTCTTAGTAATTAGGGGCTCCTCAAGGTCAAGAACGAAAAAAAAACATAATGTCGCTACAGTTCAAAATAAATAAGATTTGAAACCACTTTAAGTTCATATCTAATTTTATTTTTTATTCACTATTCAATACCATTGAAGGATTTTAAAAATAGTTTTCATGTATTTATCATGATGCTTCTCTAAAGAGATCTATCTTTGATATCATATGAAACTGTTAAGTCCTTGTTAACAAATTCCATAATATACCAATTTCCACAAATTCATGTAACTTGAAACTTTATGGGAAAAAAGAAAAAAGAAGATAAAAAACAAATAGGATGAGCTCGAGTGGCAAATCATCAAGTCTTTCAAAGGTAAACCATTTTTCAAGTCTCCAAGAGAAATGTTAAATGCTTATATGTACAAACGTGAAATGTTTAATGGATAAATTACCACACAACTAAGATAGGCTAAATGTTTATTACTTCAATGCAGGCCTAGAATTTGACAGTCACCCCTACTCCTCATATGAAAATTTTATGACGGTTTGGTTTGGTCATTTAAATGCCTGTCAAAAAAATCAAAAAAATTATTTAATTTATGAATTTTTATATAAAATCTTTTATATTTATGCAATATCTTGAAAAATCAGAAAACAATGATAATTATTAGTAATAAATATAAAAATCTACTCTTATAATTAAGAGTTAACAAAAGTTTCTAAATTTATATTAAAAACAAATCTTATTAAATATATTCTAAAAGTTAAAAATAACTATATTCTATTTTGAAAAGATTCTAAATCAATATATTTTTATAATAATATTATGAATCACATATATTAATATAAAAAATGATAATTATTGTAAAAATGTCAAAGTTTCTAAATTCATGTTAGAAAATATTCATAAAAGTTATATTCTATTCTAAATTGATTTATCTTTTTATAATAAAAGTTATAAAATGATATATATTATAAATTAAAATACTATATTATATTTTGCTTATAATATTTTTTTACGGTTTAATAAAAATATAGCAAGTCAAACTATATGGTCTAATAAATTTTATAGCTGTAATATACGGTTTAAAATTTAAAAAATGGTCAAATAGACCAACAAATTCTAGGCCTGCTTCAATGTAGACAACATCTTCAACTTCCACTTTATTAGACATTGAATCAAGGATATTCTATTGACCTTCTCTTATCTTTTAAGCATTTTCCTTTCATAGCCTACTTTTATTCTAGAACAGTTTCTTTTCAGTAACGCAAAACTTAAGTACATATGAGACTTTTTCAACATCATTGCTTATCTTTTCCTTTCTCAAAAAATGTTATCTGAATTGTTAAGTTGAATTAGGACAAATTAGATTAGGGCTAAAGGAACTACTATTTATGAGCTTATGTAGCATAAAGGCTAAAGCAACAATGAATTTGAAGGATGGCCATAGTTCCCTTGAATGCCATCAAAGTGAAGCCAATCCAGGTATACCTGCAAGTAGGGTTGTAAAAAATATATAAAGTAGTATCAAGAATTAGAATCCACCATAAAAAGTTGAGAGTTGGGACAACTCCAGTCAACCCAAATCCCAACTTGTCAAATGCCAGCCAAGACAAGAGAATATGAAGCAGAAATGTGCCCATAAACTGATATGCAAGAGGTAGCACAGTGTTTTGAGCCTGCAAAAACCTCTATATTGGGCAGTAAATGGCAAAAGAAAAGAGTTGTGGTATGAGTCCCTTGGCATAAATTTCTCCTTAAGAAGATATAGGATCACTCTGCCCTATTGCACACAACACAGGGTCTGCAAACCATATAAAAAGACTAGTAATGTGGCAGTTGTAGTCATTATTACCATAGACATTTGACAAATGACTCCAAGCATATTGTATTTCTTGACCACATACAGTCTGCACTGCACTTGCCATACCCAATTGCATAGTTCAAACTATCAAACTATAAAAATAGAAACTTTAATCTAACACCCAAATGAAAGAGCTTAAAACCTTTGCCTTCTTCAATACATAACATGACTCCATAACAAAAACTTTAATTGAACACCCAAATATAAAAGAACATAAAATCTCTTCTTCAGGACACAATATTAACAAAAAAACTATCTTCAACACTGAGATGGAAAAAAGATTAAAATATCTGCCATTTGTAATACATTCCATGCTTCTCAAACATTCAGAGAACATAAAACTTTGATATAATTTAAACAATAGTCAAGATGTTTGTTATTTTCTCCAAATAACAAAGAATGTGCAGGTTGTTTACATTCAGCTTAAAAGATATGCCTTACTCAATACATACCATGATTCAACAACAAAAACAAACCCAAAGGAAAAAACCCTTAACTCAGCTACCTTTAATACATACCATGATTTCATATGCCAATCCTTGGAATCCCACATTGGCAATGGAGGCTCCTACCAGCTGCGACTCCAGGCTTAGGTACTGAAACCATGATGTATTCTTAATCAAATCCATTGGAAACACTGCCTCCACATATAGATTATTCATTCTTCATGAATACTCAGTGATCTCACTCAATTTCACTACATAAAATTATTTCAATTCAAAGCAAAACAATGATACTTATAATTCTATTAAACTAGTGTTGTTGAAGTGCCCATATTGCATGGTACAACAGACTTTGTTGAATGGAGGTTCATAAATAGGGGACATATCCATATAATATAATACAGATAACAGGTACTGAAAACTTTCATATAGGTACAAACAACAGGGTTCTTAACAAATCCCCTCGTCTATGACAAATTTGTGTAAGCAATCTTTAATGTTATAAAATTTGATGAAATAAACTTTACTGGTATACAATTTGGTATTATTCACTTCGATTATCCTGATATAAATCAGCTAATATAAGTTCACACATTGAATAAATTACACTTAGATTCACACTAAAAATTTTGCACACAAGATATAACAAATTAAACTAAAAAATTCATACTCATTAACCAGAGCACATAAAACAAAACCTAACGTTTCTCTTCTCTGTTCAGGTGTGAGAGTGTCGTTATGGGAAACTTTTGGGCCCTTCTTTGCATTCCAGGCTTGAGCACGCTCATGATATTTATCCGTCTGATTTCCACATGACCTGTCATCGAGGATTTGGAACCCTTTCCCCAAACATAACAACACAACCTAAAAACCACTACCCCAAAACATCATTCTTTCATATTGACATCAGATCGACAATAAATAATTAAATTTAATATACTTATGAAAGGATATGAGACATTCTTCCCCGACCTGCTACTACGACTCTCAAAACCTCACAAATATTAAAAGATGGATAAGGTAGATGGGACATTCAAAAACTTAATTTACATTCTTAGTCATTGCATCTTCTGCCTATTCAACAAGTGTTGTTCCTTCTTGCATCACAAACTACAGAATACAAGAAGGCCAACTAGAAAGTCTTTGCACTGGGCAAGATGTCTAAATATAATAATAGGCAGTCCACAAACATGCTACAAAAGAGAAGAACCTCTCTAAAAATATTTGTGATTGGATCCAAGCCTTTTTTTACTTTATCGAACAGTCTAAACATCCATGAAAGAACATCTTTCTGTAACAAAAACCAAATCACTGGCACAGTTCAATTGTTGTCATAAAGGAACAAGTATCATATCTTGGAAAAAGACAGAGTTAGGCACTAAGTTAAATCTATACCTTGTTTTCCCTAAGCAAGGTGAAAGAGTTGAATCCCTTTCCAGAATTTGATTCTCAAAATGATCCAGTAATACATGTTGTAGTGCCTAGAAAACAAAAGAAAAGGACAAGATTGGAACAAATTACTTCTATGTTAGAAAATTATTACATGCCTCACAAAAAAATTGTTTTGGTAAAGATGACTAAACACAGACAAATGCCAAAAAAACAACAAATGTTCACCTCTAACAATTCATTTTCTCTGCCGGCATCCAAAAAATGGAAAGCTCTATCCTCCTCAAGTTGTAAAGTTTCTTCAACCTGTCATACAAGAGAATATATATCAGAAACACTATAAAAATGAACATGTAAGCTGCCGGATATGTTCCTTCAATGATTTTTAAACTACCAAAAACTAAATCCATAATTACCTTCAACAAATATTCTGGTAACGAATTCTCTCTAATCCATGATGGAGTAGTTCTCCTCACAGCTGTGTTCACCATCCAGAGTTAATAGATGTGAGGAAATAAAGTACTTGTGAATCTTTGGAAATGAAAAACTAACTTCATGCCAGCATCATCAGAGGATTTCCCACAGATCACTACTAATACTTGCACAGGAGCAAGAGGAGCACCCAAAACACCTTGAAGAAAGTTGACACTTCAAAAACAGTTTTCAGATCAGTTACAAATTCATTCCAAAATTTATCACCAGAAGATGTCTTTATTCACCCTTATAAAACGGATTTGAAAGAAAAATAAAATTCATTTAAAACGGATTCGAAAAATAGAAAAAACAAATTTCATTTTTTAATATATGTTTTCAATTTAAAGGGATTTTCAAAACTGGTTAGGAAAAATAGAAAAAGAAAATTCATTTTGAATTTCAAAATAGAGACGGTTAGAAAAAAAGCAGCACATGACTTCCACCTACCTGTCATTTTCAATGAAGCTTCAAAAACTTTACGTTGAATATTCCTTCGTTGCTTTCACTGTATAACGCCTCTCGACGTAATTACAAATTAATATAATAGAATTAAATCAAGCATTCAACTAATTTGATTTAAAATTCTCTTAAATCATGTTGTGTTATGACTTTCTCTTAATTCATGATTTTATATGACCATCTTGACAAAATGACATTATTGTTATCCTGTCAATGTGGTGATATGAAATCAAAATTGGGTGTTTCTCTTTGCATTGGCTAGGTTGCATTTTTCAAATAGTTTACATGCTTGTCTATGTTTCCACATTTTGCATACATGTCTACAAAGGCACTTGCAAGTACAACTAAGAAAAATCCCCTTTCCATAATGCTTTCATGAATGCCTACACTAGCGTGTTCACATGTTCCAAGTAGCCCTCTTAACTTCATTATTATAGCCGCTCTTGCTACCCACTACCTCTCATTTTGCAATTTCTAATAGTGTTGTTTCTTACTAAGGACTTATTCCATTTCAAGCTTGCTCGATGTTACAACCTAAATTTCAACCATCGACTCCACTTCCTTGGATGGGTGTTCACCCTAAAGTGTTCCTAACCTATCCAACAACAATTGTCTACAAAATGTGTATCTAAATCCCACTTTTACCTAGGAATAGTTGTTGATAAGATCTACAACAAGATAGTCCACATATAAAAATATATGTGTTGATTGTGTCCAAAAAATAAAAAAATAAAATAGAGGCCCTCATCTATCATGCATTCTCTTTCCTTGAGAATCACTAGAAACATGTAGATTGAAATCCAATCCAATAGAAAATGAGAATAAACCATTTTGCTAATATTTGAAATAAAAGTGTAAAATTTAGTAGCTAAACATTATGGGCTAAAGTTTCATTTAAGTTAAGACTAAATAGTGATTGGTTGAAACTATAGGGATTAATTACTCATTAAAACAATTGCCTCAAAGAAATAATTATATTAACAAGATTTAAAAACACCATCATCATTCTAGCCTCATTGCACTTTAACAAATGTATCATTTTTCATATATCCTAGTCTATCACTGTAAATATAATCATCCGTTGTAGGAATAAAGTGGATTGTATTCTTGATGCCATAATTGAGTAGCAACCATGTACTATACTTTTATAGTGGACAAAGAAACTATAGCTTGTAACTTAATCATCTAACTAATTACACCACCAAATATAATGAGAACATATATCCACTAATGGACCTTTTTCTATCAACATCCCTAGCTCAATTTGAATCCAAAAATCCATGAATAATCATTAAGTGATAATCCCCTATAGACTTACCATGATAACTAATGGAGTACTTGTATGCATGCCACAAATATCTAAATACCCTCTTTACTGCACCCCAATTTACTCATCCAAGTAGTCATGAATTGAATTAAAACTCTATCTACTTAAGTGATATTTGTTCTACTACATGCCATATTCTCCATCTCCCTAGGAGAAATCAAACATCACTTTACTGATAACTTAGTCCCAATTGAAACAAGAACACATAATGGTCTACAAGATCTCATGTTGAACCTTTACAACATCAAGTTCACATATTTGTTCTAGCCCAACTAAAGCTTTATGTTTTCTCTCTCTTAAGATCTCTATACCCAAAATGAGTTTGGAATCTCCTAAGCCTTTCATCTCAAAAAATGTCAAAATTTGAGACTTCAATTCATAAATCACTCCTTGCCATTGCCAAAAAATAACATATCATCAACATATAATATGATAACAAGGAAATGATCATTATCCATCTTATAATAGATGTAATAAAATGATTTGGATCTCAAAAAATCCAACTCCAACACAAAAGAATCAAACTTTTGGCATCACATCCTAGGTGATTGCTTAAGGCCATATCAATATTTCTTCAACTTACAAACCAAATTTTATTTATCTCTTTCAATGTATTGCTATGGTTGTGTCATGTAAATTTCTTGCTCCAAATCACCATGAAGCAAAGTTGTCTTCACATCCATTTGATCAATCTCAAGAGCAAAAGCTACTAAAATAGATAATATTAAATGGATGTTAGCTTAATAACTAGAGATAAAATCTTACCATAATAAATTTCCATAATTGGTAATACCCCTTTGCATCCAATCTAACTTTTTACTTCTCGACAATACCATCTAAACCAATATTTCTTTTGAACGCCCATTTGCATCCAACAAGTTTTTTTTCCATTAGGAAAAGCTACTAAGTCCCATGTGTCTTTTTTCTTCAATTCAGTCATCTTCCAATCCATGAACACTTTCCAAGGCTTTGCATCATTTATACCCATGCCTCCTTTATAGTCCTAGGCTTTCCAATGTTAGTAATCAAAGAAAAATATATATCTCCAATCTAAAGGAGTATACATGTGTGGTTGATTCCTTTACCATGTGGACATCCTCAATGACTAAGGTGGAGATTTTAACTCTTCTTTGGAACTCTTTGAACTATCTAAGCTCTCTTCTTTAGGTTATTTGTGATTTTTTGGTTCAAATTTCCTAGTCTTACCCTTTCACATTGATGCCATAACAAATAAAGCTTTTTTTTATAGCCTTGTTCTCCAACTTAGCATGGTTCTTCCCAAGCGCGCGTGCATATGCCTCACAACCAAAGACTTGAAGATATCTTAATTAATATTTTTTCTTGACCATACCTCTATAGATGTCTTTTCAATAAGAGATAATGTAGGAGACCTATTAATTAGATTAAAAAAATTTGGCTATTACTTTTTCCCAAAAAATCTATTTCAAGCTAGATCCACTAATCATACTCCTAACCCTCTCAATCAATGTCTTATTCATTATTTTGACAAATATATTCAACTAAGGTGTGTACAAATTCGTCTTTTGTCTCTCTATCCCATGATCCTAATATAATCTATTAAAATGTATTGAATAACACTCAATACCATTAAATCAATATTCAAAAAATTAGTCTTCCTACTACTCAAATTCTCTACAAGAGCCTCAAACTATTTAAAGCAACTAAAGAATTATTATTACTTATAAGAAAGTATAACCATGTCCTTCTACTAGTCATCAATGAAAGATATCTCAAATGGTGATTTCTTTAAATTTGATGAATTTAGAATTATGCTGATTAAATGAGAAATGAAGGTTGGCACCCACGAAGTCAAAGATAAGTAGCAATAAGAACATGATAAAATTGAAGAAGGTTTTGTTCAAAGTATTCAAAAGCAAGTTAAAGTTGACCTATCAAATATGACATCAAAAGAAGGAAGAAGGTTAGTCAAAGAGAGTGGATTCTTATTATTTCCTAGATGGGATATTGCCTCTACAATTGTATTGGATACTATAAAGAGGAAAGATGTTGATGAGGATGTTTTAGGGGAAGAACAAGTGAAGGATCTATAATTCAGTTCTAGCTTCAATACTAGATATGAGACTCCACCCATATGGGCCTTAGCTCTTGAATATAATAACCTCAAGGATTTCAATATGTGAATGATCTAAACATAAATTTCATCATGTAAAGGCTAAGTGATACAATAGCACCTCAAGTTGCTTCTCTAGTATTAAGTACTACTCTTTTTAGTGAAGTTGTTGCTAGGAAATTTTAGGTAGATTTTTATAATTTGCAAGTATAACATACAAGATTGGTATATGAGTATAAAAAAGTTAAATCCATGGTTGGACAATCAAAGTTGGTCTTAAATGATTCTACAATACCATCAAATTCCACATATACCATGTCTCAACAGGATAGAGAAACTCTTATGGTTGGGATAAATGGTTTTAAATAAGATTTTAAAAAGATTTGAGATGTGGAAGTAGTGGTAGAGTCAGAAAGGATGAATGAATACTCAAAATTTTAATGTATAATTTTTTATCATGTGATTTACCATATTTAAAAAAAGTTGATGATGCATGGAGTTGTTTTGATAAATTAAGGAAGGCTAAAGAATTCCAAGTCAGACAAGATCCACTTCTAAGGCATGTGGTGAGTGCATGGATCCCATGGTGGGTTACAATGAATGCAATTTAGACACACGAAAGGAATAAACCTAGAGCTCAAAAAGAAATAGTTGCCACACGTAAAATGATTGGACTCTTAAATAACATTTTCACATTTCAAAGTAGGTTTGACTTGGCACTAAAATAGCACATGGATAATTTTAAGATATTAGAGGATTAAAATTGCTATTAATACATAGCACAAATGGTGAAATGAAAACATTAGAGTAATGGAAGGAAAATTTCCAAGAAATTACACCATCTTTGATTATGTTAGTTGTTCAAGGTGGCAAGGTCAACCCAATTTGGTGCAATTTCAAAATAGGCAATTGGTTAAATTACAATTAGGGTTAGAAGGTTTTGTTGACTTTTCTAATTTTAGGACTCAAACATTCATGTGTTTTTAAAAGGCATTAAATTTGGGAGGCCCTATGCTAAAATCATATCATAGTTAGATAGATTGTCCAAAATTAGGCCTTGGTGCTTTTGAAAGCTTCCCCAAATCATTAAGAAAAAAGGATATAATCACTTGTCGGATTTATCCTTTCAACTGTTCCAAAGGCTACTTCTTGCAACCCTTTTTGCATATCTAGTTCAGTTTCAAAATCTCATAAAATTTAATATTTGAAAATGTCTAACTTCGAAGAAAATTGTACCTTTTGAAATCTAAAACTCTAGTTTAGTCTATTTTTCTTGCAATTTTGGTTCACTTCACTTTTCTTGCAAAGGTCCTTGACCAAAACAAACTAGTGCCCATCCAAACTACACTTATGGAAGGTTTAGAAATTAGTTCACTTAGCTTTCCCCACACCGGATAAACTATGACATAAAATTTAAAATTTTACAAAAGTTCTAATCTTACAGGAATTTAGCCTCCATCTAAAATTCCCCTTTAAAAAGTGAAGTATTTAGTTTCGATGGATTTATTTGTAAATCCACTTCACTTCACCTTTTCCACAAATCCACTTCAACTCACTTTTTCCACATGTAATTCATTTGTGAAAATTTGGCCTCCATTCGAACTAAACTTTTTAAAGTTTAAGTGTTTGATTCACTTAGTTTCTTTTGTATTCACCTATTCAGAAAGCCAATTTAAATTGTTGCAAAGGTCCAAGGTCCATCTGAATTGGATTGTTAAACTTATTCATAAGTGGAGTTCACTTAAAAAATTGCATGCCACTTTGATGATGTCATCTATAGAGCTTCCCTAACCAACTAGACCAGACCTTTCCAAAGTTGCATTCTTAACCAATTCAGATACATTTTTTCCACAAAACCATACACTAATGATTCTATCATTTTTCACATATATTCCTTGTCCAAATGAATTAAACCTTCCAAATTTTCTCTCATAACTAGTCCAATTGAACTGAACCGTTAAAATCTTCCCTCTTATTTGGTTAAGTTGGACTTCCCCACATATCTCTAGTCCAATAATGTTTTCTTGTGATACATCCATTGTTGACATCATCCCACCCTGTTGATGTCATATTGATGACACCCATCTCGGGTGACCCCATTCGATGATAAAATCACCTTGTCCTTTTATTGATGTAATTATTGAAACCTTTCATACAAATCATAAGCCATAATATTAGGAAGTTAGTAAGTCCAATTTGGAGGGACTTATCTATAAGTTTTGTTTAGATGTATTTACCCAAAAATCTAGTTCAGATGAAAACTCCCACAAAAATTTAGTTGCACTTCAAAACTTTGTATAGGCTCTAGAATGTCCAAAATTCTACTATTAACAAATTTCAATGCCCTACAACTATCAAATTTAATTTGATGATCCCATAAATATTTCTTTATGTTATTTAGCATGAATTCAAAGGGGGAAATGGTGGTCAAACCATACCTCATTTAGGTACACCATCTCCAAACCATTGTTGCAACAAATTTCTTATTTGAGTTTCCTAATATCTACACTCAATCCCACACAACTTTAATACTCAAGTATGGCAAGGGGCGCGGGGAATGTTCTTTCATTTTTCTAGATGATAGATTATATTTTAAGAGGACACATTTGTGTAGAGCATTGATGAGAATGACTATTAGGGCATGGGAATGCTCTCTACAACATACCACAAAATGTATTGTTATTTTTTATATTCTCCTCTATGGGTATTAAGGACCTAAGAGTTCTCATTCAAAAGGGTTCCAACATATAGAGAAAATATAGAAAACCTTTTCTATAATATAATTTATTATTCTTTT
>VDFB02138787.1:0-21534 GCA_007258455.2 Sequoia sempervirens
ATCTTCTTCTCTTTCATTCAGTTAATTCTTCTTTTTATGCTCATCTTTATCATGTTCTTCCACAATTTCTTCTATTCTTGCAAAGTCATGTTCATCAAACACATATCCATCAACATCAATAGAATTCTTCACTGTTTCATCAACCTTCACATTTGAGCTTTCTACAATTTTCCTCAATCTTTTGTTGAAACATCTATATGCCTTGATTTTAGTAGAGTATCCAAGAAATATTCCTTCATCACTTTTTGCATCAAACTTACCCAAAGTTTCCTCATCTCTTCTGATATAGCATTTGCTTCCGAATACCTTGAAATATTTAACTGTAGGAATTCTATCGTGCCATAGCTGATAGGGAGTCTTTGTACTATTTTCTCTTTCCTGAACTTGATTGAATACATATACAACAGTGTGAATGGCTTCTTTCTAGTAAAAATCCGATAATATAGCTTTAGTGATCATTGACCTAGCAACTTCTTGAACTATTCTATTTTTCCTTTCAACAACTCCATTTTGTTGAGGGGTCTCTTTATTCCATTTACTTCACAAAACATATTGAACTCATGGGAGGTGAATTCTCTACCTATGTTAGATCTCAATCCCTTGAATCTATCTAGTGCATCTGATTTCTCTCTTAGAAATTTAACCCATGTATATCTAGAATAATCAGCAATTAATATCATAAAGTACCTTTCACCAAGTAGACTCCACACTCTCATAGGACCACAAATATCTATATGAACCAAATCTAGTAATCTAGTAGTAGATTGCTCTCTTGATCTGTAATGATTTCTTATTTGCTTCCCGAACTGGCAATTCCTACAGATAGCATTTACAAGCTTTGTAATTCTTGGTAGATCTCTCACAGCTTGAATAACACTAATCCTTTCCAAGTTATCAAAATTCATGTGACACATTATCCTATTCCATAGCCAACTATCATTTATCTGATTCATAAAACATCATCCATCAACACCTTTAAGCTGATAAATATTCCCTTCATATTTCTTTCCTATAGCAATAAATGTTTCAGATACTTTCTGGATCTCACATTTCTCATCCTTAAACACAAGATCATATCCTTTTCTGCACATTTGACCAACACTCAATAGTTTATTCTTTAAACCCCTAACATAGTAAACATCGTCAGTATGATGCTTTCCATCAAAACTTACTGAACCTATCCCACAAATTTTAGCACCAGTATCATCTCCAAACATAACCAAAATTCCATCATATTTCTCAAGTTTCACAAACTTACTCTTGTCACCAGTCATGTGATGTAAGCAACCACTATCAACTACCCAAAAATTCTTTTCCCTATTTAGCATGTAGGGGTAGAGATAACTGTGTCTTCATTTTTCTTCTCTCCTTCTCTCTTGGAGGACTCTTTCTCCTTTGACTTTTTTTTCTCGAATTAGTATAGGTTCATCCCAATTGCCAGAAAAGCATGCATTGTCATCTAGGGATCTTCATATTTTGAATTTCATCCTAAAATGCTAGTTATTCATTAACATAGTAAGATTTGTTAATCTTCTTTCCTTTCCTTTCCTTTCTTTCTCATATCTTTGTTTATTCTTTTTATCTCTTTCTGGACACTTTGCAGCATAGTGACCAATTTCTCCAACAACCATGACTTAAAGGGAAATTTCAATTTCATAATTTACTTTACATTTTCTCATTCTTCTTACAAAGTTAGCCTTGATTTCGCCAAATTTTTCTTCATCTAGATCTTCAATTTTTGTAGCTTTAAAATTAGTCTTTGTTTTTCCTCCACTTCTTAGATTTGGCTTCCTCATCTCATAATATGTCAAAATCCTAGCAATAGATCCTTATACAAGTCTTATAATCTATAGTCTTCTCAATAGCAATCACCTTTTCATTGTCAACATTAGGAAGAGTTCTGAGAATCTTCTTTACAATTTTGGTTTCATCTATGGTAGTGCCAAGAGATCGCATTCCAGCCACTACCACATTCAATCTCTATACATAGGATTTAACATTCTCATCTTTAGACATATGTATAAGATCAAACTGTGTTTCCAAATTCTAGAATTTTTCCTCTTTTACCCTCTCATCACTATTGCATGCTCTTTCTAAAGCATCCTAGACTTCCCTAGCTATCTTCAAATTTTGAACCTTAATCAACTTGAAATGTACCAAAATATTCTTCAAGATGAACTTTGCCTTATTATTCACTTCATGTGCTCTAATTTCTTTAGGTGTACACAGATCATTAGCAGGAGGAGTTTAGGGATTCTTATAAGCTTTCTCTACATCATATTTGCAATACCCTAGATATTCTTCCATCAAACCTCAAATAATCAAAGACCATTTTGCTAACCATCCCAAACCTTCCTGAAGTAGTTAAGTTGTTTGTGAAGGAACCAAGCTCTGATACCAATTGTTGGGTAGGACAACTGAGAGGGGGGGTGAATCAGTTGTCATAGATTATAACCTTAAATTAAATTATTGTAATTAACACATAAACTAATTAAGTGATTGACCATCAACTGCAAATAGACAAACACAATAACACCAGATTTAAGTGGAAAACCCAATGAGGGAAAAACCACGGTGAGGATTAACTCACACTATAGAGAATATCAAAATTGATTACAAAAAGGCTCACTACCTAAGATAAGGCTCACTACCTCAAATACGGACTCACTATCCATAGGGCTACAACCTGGAGGGCTCACTGCCACAGAGATACAAAGAAGACTTGTTATAGAGAGATAAAATCCCAATGCAACATAGGATTCCACCATAATCATTGATCAAATTACATGAATGATAGAGTTCACCTTCTACTCACCGCATTCAAAAACTCAGCTTAGGCTTCGCACTAATCAACCACACTCATAACTCACACACTTTTAGAATAGCATCAAAATCGTGTCTACTCTTTCACTTATCTTCCTTCTTTTCTTATGTACAATTTTCATTACTAGCACATTCTATATTTATACTATCTCTAACCTTGAAAAAGATACAAAGTTCGCCATCCAACTTCAAATTCAAATTAGGTTGACATCAAACATCCTAGGGTGGAATTAGAATGAGGGTGACCCAACCACACACTTCACCAGGACCCATAATAGATCCAACATGCTTCATCAACTTTGAAGATAGTGCTTGGCACATGGTCGGCCACACCAATGTAAAACACATAGATCAATTAAGCTCGATACTTCCAAATGTTGAAACCATCTTCAATAGAACCAGGGAAACACAACTCTAGAACCACAAGTCATAAGACTTCATAAAAGAGAAATCTAGACCAGAAACAATTCTCTTGGACCTTAGCCAAAACACAAAAAAAATAGTTCACAAGTACTAGATCATCATCCTCAATAGTTGAATACCTGTAATCTTCTTTCAATACAATTTTCTCAATATCCTCAACATATACAATCAACAACAACTAGTAGATAACTAGTTGACTGGTTGACATCAATGACAACACTTTCATTCCTCTTTCCATTCTTGCAACAATAATGTCTATATTAGTGAGATATATAATTACATTATTTTCTCTCTCCACCTAGTTGTTGAAGAAATCACCGTAAAATTTAATATTTTTCAAAGAAACATTCTTAACTTGCTTTAATCGTTTGTTTTTTAGAAGAATATTTATTTCTAATATGGTAAATAAATAACTATGCTTCTACTATTACTCTTAGAAGTTTTATATTATGCTTCAAGGAAATATTTGAACCTAATAATAGAGTCTTTAAGAATTTGCTACATTATTTGTGCTCTCATACCTTAACTTGAAACATGATTTGAATGACTCAATTTTAGGAGAAATGAGTATAAATCTAGCTCCTACATCTTCCTTATAAAAATCTCAATTATAATGTATTATTTACATCTTAGTCCAATGATTTGCATTTATGGTCATCACCATATTTTTTATTATTAACCTTGACCATGGATTTATTTATATTTAGATTTATTGTTTGCATATGACCTAGTTAAAATAACCAAAATCCTCAATTATATCTTAAGAGATTGGATCTCTATCCAACCTCACATTAGTCTCATTAATTAGGATCATGTCATATTAAGAATCCATTTTCATTATCCCTCCAATTATAGTTGATCACCTTCTCAAGAAAATCATACCATATTGTGGTATATCTACCACAATCACATTCAGTTTGTATCCATTTTCTAGATATGCATATGATTTGAAGTCAAGATCTTTCATTACTCCAATAACAAGGACCTCTCTTGAGTCCATAGTAAAGCACTTACCAAATGACCTAAAGACTTAATTGATTCATAATTTGTTTTACATGACAGTTGTGTGTGCTCTGGAATCTATCATGCAATTCCTCATAAGCCTATTGTTAATGGACAATGTGACATAGAAGAGGTCCACCTAAGGTGGAAACTTGTTCAATTTAATTCCTAAACATACATCAAGTCTATCCACATTGTCTACTTTATTATTATGTTTGGTCATTCGTGCTTCTCTACTTTTCCCTTCATTGTGAATTTTTCTTTCACTAGGATGACTTGTGGGAGTGTTAAAAATTAGAGATAAAGCTCTATCCTTATGTTTTGTTATTCTGGTCATTTTTATTTATAACAAAAATATTTATATTTTTCTTAGTATATTTTCCATATCTAATGGAATATACTTGGGTAATGTGTGAGTAGGAATTGTAACAATAAGAGGTTTATTATTAGTAGTACCTTGATTGATGTGTTACTTTTTAGTAGTCATATAATTCTTAGTGGGATGTATACTTTTTCCACATGAGTCTCATTTCCTCAAATTTGGGACCCTATTATTCTAATTTTGTTTGGCGGGATCTTCTTTGTACTTATCATCATTTAGCGTATAGATATGAACATTTTTATTTTTTCTTCTCTTATGAGAGTTCCTTTGTAATTTCCTAACACAAAACCTCCCATCTAATTCTTATTTCTTCTTAGAGTGTAATCACTATTGACCCAAACAATTGTTGTTATATCCAAGGCTCTAATCTCTTTATTGGAATGCCTTAATTAGAGTATTTTTATAAGAATCCAAATTATGAATATGATACTTGTCATCCTCTTCATAGAAACAGACTTGTTGATGGTGAAATCTCTTTGGATGTCTCTTATCTTCATGTCCTACTTATGACCAACTTCCTTTAAAAAGAGTAGTCATATTTAGTACAACACCATTATAGGAAAAATATTTCTATTATAATGATCAAGGTCTACATTTTAATTGTGTTTACTATCACCACACTCACCATAGTCATCATTAGGATTCATGATTGCTAAAGGTACAACACATTGTATTGGTGAATAAGGCATCTAACAATCTACATGCACTAGGGAGTATCATCCATATTTTTGACACCTTTCCTTTTTATGGGGTTTATAGTCTCTTTATATTTTATCACTGAGGGTATGGTACAATAGGTTTCCTTTTTTTCCAAGTTGTGTTATGAGGCTAATTAGATTACTTAGGTGTTCTTTTATTTATTCTTTAATTATTCCTTTTATTGACACACCCTTCTCATTTTTAGCTACCTTGTAGCTTAGTTCTTTTAGGGCATGCATTACATGATCCATTTTATCTTAAATAATAGGATCATTATTACTTTGGAATTTATCTCTAAATAATATTTTTACATCACTTCTTTTGTGTACCTTGAAAGAAGCTATTTGATTACATTCAATATTGGAAGTAATAATGTAGATGTCTTTGATTCATGAGGTTCTTTATCTCTCAAAACTTACCTTATATTTATGTGATATTAATTTTAGTATAAGACCAAACATATGGAATCATATGGTTTGACGTAGGTTAGGATCTTTGTCACGTGTCTTGAAATTATGGCATTGAATTTTGACACATTCATTGGATCCTTTGAAAACATTTATGAATTCATTGATTATAAATATGGAGCCATTATTTTCCCCGTACTATTCTTTGAACACTCTTTGGAACTCTACCTAAGTGTCAATTATTATATTACCACTTTATTATCAACACAACCTCCTCAATATCATAATAATTAGTTAGATTATTAAAATATCTAAGGTGATCTTACCTAGAAACAACATTTTTCACTTGGAACTTCATGATATTTTACCTAAATTTTGTAGGAATTGGATTTGGATACCTAGGTATCCCAATAAAATTTAACTACCCCTATCTTTTTTATATTCAAAGGTGTCCAAGCAAGAGATTGTATTCTATTTTTTTTTACTCCTGCATTATCTCCTACTCCACCACCAATATTTTCACCCCTTTATTTACTTGATAGTTTAAATTTATTAAAAATTTAATTCATCTAAAGTAATTTGTATCCTTATCAACTTGTATCTTGGCCAATTACCCTCTCTAATTAGATACTTCTTCAACAATATTAACATTCAAGTCCCTATGATCAACCTATCCATTGGTTTGATCCTTGGGATCCTCTTTTTTATTATCTTCATCCTCCACATAACCTTTTTTATTTGTATTATCTAGATCATGTTTATACAAAAGTGGATGGTCTTCCTCTTTATTAATTGAAGTAGATGAAAATTCATACAAGGAATTATGTCGTTTATTCATTGTAGGCATAAGAGATTCATTAAAATAATCTTTTTATTCTTATCTATTTCTTTCTCTTTCAATATCATTTAGAAATTATTCATATTTAGGGCCATGACATTCTTCCTCAATACTTTGATTAATAACTTTAGTGGGGGACTATCTTTAGGGTACATAGGAACACCATCTTTTACTACATTATTTTTTACATTATTTTTTAAATGCATTATAGTAAAGGGAGAGGGCTTACCTATTTTTTTAATTTTCATGTATGTTATCTTTATTTTGAGACCTACTTAATAGTTTCTTGTTAGAGTTTCCTCTAGAAAATGATAGCCTCTTGTCCATATCAAATCATTTTTATTATAATCTATATTTTTACAACAAATTTTCCATGTTTTCATAGGGAAAAGGATAGGAATGACTAAATCAACACCAACCAATAAATTCTTATAAATATAGAGAAATGGGAAATTACTAGGATATTCCATAGTAGTCATTAATCTATAGGTGTTCTTTTTTAGACTACCCTTCACCCTAAGGATTTCACCTAGGTGGAATCAAGGTGAGAAAACTTTCTAACATAAGGAAAATACCTATGTTTAGGTTGAAGAGTTGAAAAATTCAATGGACAAGAGGATTAGATACCCCTTCTATACTTTGAGCCCTACCAAGCTTAGGAGGGTATTCCTAGAGACCTTTAACGATATAATTATTGAAACTGGAATGAATCCTCACATAAATATGACTGTAATATATTTTAACTATTGTACTTTCATTAGGATTACTTATATCAAAATCATAGACCTCTAACTTTAGGTAATTAGGTTGAATAATGATACAATATTTAACACTTGGTCACAAATATTAAAAGATGTATTCATTTCTAGTTTCTTAAAACACTATTAACCTAATTATAATATATTATACACAATAGTCTAGGGTTTTAAATAGTCAAAATATCATAATAATTAAAAAATATAATAATGGGCTCTACATAATGGCTAAAGAAATAAATTACAAAAAAATAGAAAAGGTTTTAAAATGATTTTTCTTGATTTTTAGTGGATGTGGGTGGTCACCCTTCTACTTCTAGACCAATGCCTAATTGTGTAACACAAAGTCTAATTTAAATGAAACCCTAATGATACTACAAAACATAACTTTTAGATGAGTTTGATATAATTTTCCCTATCTTGTAGAGCTCAAAACCTCAAATATGCTTTAATATCAATAATTTAACCTCTATTTAATAATCCTTAAACTATTTTAAAGTTTTATGTATTAGTCTTGGAAGATTTCTCACAAGGCATACATGTGTACAAAGAGAAACTATTTTACCATATCCATTAGATGTGAACTAACGAAGACTAGACATGAAGAATAAAAAGTGTGATCTTAGGATTTCCTTGAATCCCACAAAAATCTAAAGAACTTATGGAGAAAAAATGCAAAATGAGATAGAATTAATGTATTATATTGATTTTCATTAAAATGTTTACTTGTCATTACAAATTCTATAAAAACTAAAAAATCCAAGATACAATCATATACATAGGTAATACATAAAATGCATCTCAACCTAGATGAAATTTTCCCATACAAATATATAAAACATAGCCTCTTTTAATAAAAAAATGAATGTCATTACATATATTTGCAATAAGGGCATGAGGAGATCATTGTCTAGAGGCATCATACTAGGAAATAAGTACTAGATGGAAGGGAAGCTTGATAGATAAAATATTTTTAGGATATCATGGGAGAGGGGTTATCCATACCTTAAAACAGGTAATAAGGTGAAGGTAAGTTTGAGATTTCAATAATTTCACTAGGAGTTGGTGGAGCTTGTGGTGTTCGAGGTGGTCAATAAGGAGTATCGAGGTGAACAGATAGATGAAAGTTTAACTTTGAAGAAGTGAATTTAGGGGTTGGTGTATTTTGGGAGTTGGACTTGACATAAAAAAAGTGCCCAGGTTAAGGGAATACCACAACTCTAACTTTAAAATAATTGTGAAAAATTATTGAAGTTGGAGTTAGGAGTGAAGAGGTTTTTGAACAAGGTACTTGGATTAGGTATGGTCTCAAGCTCTAGTCTAAAACAATTATACAAATTTAATAAGGGACTAAAAGATCAAGGTTGAGGATGATAAATAAAGGGTATCGGGGGAAAGAGAAATTTGATGATTTATTAGGAATCAATGAATGGCATGGTGGGATAAGGAAGTCCTATACTCTAGCATTGTAAATAATATAAGGAAAATGATCACGACTTCAAAGTTTAGGGAAGAAAAGGAAATGACACACTAGAGTTAAGAGATGTTTGATACTTTGGTCTAGAAGGACCTTGAAAATTTTGGAAACCAAAGGAGGGGGAGGTGGGGATGGTATCATGGGATGATTAAGTTTGATATGTTAATAAAAATAGGATATCGGGGATGGAAAGGAAATAGTACTAATGAAGGACCGATTCTAACACTTGAGTGATAATTTTTTTTGAAGGAATTTACATAACATTCTAGATCTTGTCTGAATGACATGACAACCTTGATATGTCTGATAGACTAATATATTCCATACAGAAATTTTTAACAAGCCTTTGTTTGGGATGTCATGATTGAGGGGAGAAGTATGATAGTATGGAAAAATCCAACAACTTGACCCAATGATAACTTAAATATAAGTAAATGACCAACACATAGACACTTTTTGTGAATTCCTATAGGGATTGCTCATGATAGAAAAAATTGAGAATTTTTATGGAAATGCAATACTAAGAAAGAAAACAAAATATATCTAATTGCATGGGATAAATTATGCTCTCTTAACAAAATTTTTGTGCATGTATCCATAATTTAGAGTATCATAATTTGGATTTAGGAGATAAAATTTCATGGAATCTTTATTAAAAGCCACAGGTCAAGTGACGCAAGATTATCAAAGCCAAGTACCTTGACTGTAATGTGCTAGAAAGAAATTTTTTACAATTTCAAATCCTCAAAGAGGCTAAAAAATGTGGAATCTCATTGTAAATTACATATAATTAATTCTTCCTCACCTCTTGGGTAGTACATAATGGTGAAAAAATTCCTTTTGGGATGATTCTTGCAATGGTCATCGTCCAATGGGTAATTTGGACTCTCCTAGAAGCTAAGCAAGGGTTAAAACAACTCTGAGGAACTAAATTTAAGGAATATTTTTGTGTAGTTCTTGATGCTTTTTTTATTACATTTAAATAGAAGGAATTTCAAGATTTATGCTTTCCACAAAATCAAAAAATCCTTTTGCAACCTATCCTAGAAAAATGGAAAGTATTTTATTATTCTTAGCTAGATCAATTGATTTTGGCTCCTTAAAAATATGGTCAATACAATGTTAAGCAAGGGTATAAGTCCTTAGTTCTATTTGGTTCAAACACTCAAGAAATCTAGCCACATAAATTCTATTGGAATATTGCTTATCTTCCACAAGTAATGGATTTTACTTGGTTGGATATTAATAATAAATTCCTTATTAGTTCAAGACTAGTCAAGCTTGGTATTTTTAACTCTTTTAATTGTACCATGTGTGGAGAAGTTGAAGAAGATAGAAACCATTTCTTGATTTTCCTTTTGCTCAATTTTATTGGAATAACTATGCTCTAAGTTGAACTGGTATGCATTGCTTCCAAAATCATTATTTTATATATTTTATAGTTAGCCCCTTCTTTATAAGGATTCAAATTTCTCTTCAATTTTGTTAGTATCTCGCTCTATTATTATTTGAAATATTTTTTTTGAGAGGAACATGAGGATTTTTAGAAAGGAGATGGCCTCTATGGAAGAATTCCTATGCAAACCAGAGAAGTCAATTTCTAAAGTGGTTATGGCTCAAGTTTTAAAAATTGAATATGTCAATATTTGTTTCTCCTCTTGGAATTCCTTCATTTTTTTGAATTGGAATTATTTGAAACTTCCTCCTTTTGGCTATTTCCAATCTCAAAATTTAGTGGATAGGAGTGAAGTATTTTGGATTCCTCCCAAATCTTCTATGGTCAAACTAAATTTTGGTGGTACTTCAAGAGGTAATCTAGTTACCTCAAGAGTAGGTTGCATAATTTTGAATTCAAGTGGATATGTCCTATCTACATTAGCTATAAAACTTCTAAATGGTTCTAATGATGAAGTAGAGGCACAAGCTTTACTTGTAGGTTTGCAATTGACTAGAAAGGATAAATTCAAGATGATAAGTATTGAGGGAGATTCTCTTAATATTATAAAAAATATCAAAAATAGATTTATTATTAATTGGAGAGTAAAATATATTTTCTAAATTGATTTGAGTATTATGAAATTATTCATTGCGATAGAGAAGGAAATAAATGAGTAGACAATCCAACTAATTTAGCCTGTGATCAACCTAAGTATCTTTCACTAAATTGGATACTTGAAGTCTTCATCACCACCTAAGAGTCATTTCAATTATGAAAATTGATATTCCTAATCATTTTCTTTGGTTTTAGGTTTATTTTATGTCTATTCACTTCATTGCACGTAGTAATTGATGGGCTCAATTAATGGCTAGTGTTCCTTTTATTGTTTTATGTTTTAATCATTTCTCCTGCTAAGTTTCAAAGACATTCCCAAGACCTTATATATCTTTTATATTCCTTTCATACACTTTAAAATAGATTTAAGTATGTGGAAATAGAAATATGTTATGTTGATATATGCTTGTATGAATGCATGAATGTCTATGGAATTTAGTATGATTTTATGTTTAAATTATGATTGTTAATAATGTGGATGTCTTAGGAATGAGACTAACATCTTGTAGCAAGAAATACTATTAACCTGTAGCAATAGGTTTTTCAACCTGCAACATAAGGACAGTTGCAAGGGAAAGGTCAAAATAGCCAAGGCACGACACTTTCAAAAAATAACGAAGGTGATCATATATTGATCAATTGTGAGTCACCACATCATACTCTTGCTCACCAAATAAGACCACTAGGAGGAGGATTCTATTCTTAGTGGGATTTATTTATGGCATGAATGTTCTCAGGAACACATCTCTATCATAGCAACTAACTGTTAGGCATAGAGTTCTAAATTGGTTTTTCTAATCCAGTTTCATAATTATTATTTTCTATTTCAGACTAAGTCCTCTTCCTAACTTTGAGGAAGAGTGGATGGTTACTATATGAGTTTGTTTTCAATCCTAGAAGAATAAAAATCGTCATAGACCTTATATAGTGGGATCTGTTATCGAGGAGTAAATCTAATTGCTAGTAGTTGTTCTAGTTGTTAGTTGATCAAGATGATAAGTTAGTTTTTATCTATTATTAGTTGCCAAAATAGATGTGTTATTAAATAAGGAATCTTTAGTAGGTTCTTGTTGGATCAAGTATGTAAGAATTCAAAGTTTATATGAAATAAAGGGAATTAGTTGATGTCATGAATTGCTAAGTAAGTAAGCCTTGTTGAAAACTTTTGTGGAAGCAACAACTCAAGCAAGAGCCACTTGAGGTACTGCTAATCCACTTCATTGCCTATTGTTAGATTAAATGATGCATTGTTGAAATTAGTTAAGTAGTTTCCAATTGAATGCATATGTTGTAATTTATGAATGTCATTCTATATTATTGGATTGAATTTTGTAGCTTCATGTTGGTTTCATACTTTACAAGAATTAGCTAGGAATCAGTTAACAGTTGACAGTTATAGTCTTGAGTGTTAGGTACTCATAGCATAAGGTAACACTTTATATTTATTTCCCCTATTTTATGAATTAGCAATTTATTCCACTTTCTAGCTTTTGCAGTATTTTATACATGTGTAATTTCCTATACTTCATTGATGTAGGATGTGTCTAGAGTCCATGAATGTATATATTGTGCCAACACTATCTAAAGTTTATGATTCCTTGGTTGATAATTAAATGAAACCTCTTGTGAAAGATGAATTGTTCAATTAGGAATTCATCCTCTGAATTATGTGTATACATAGTAGCACTATGTTGATTAGACATTAGAGAGGCTCCACAGTAATAATTTCACTAATTACTATTTGTTGGCAAACAGATTGGCCTTCTTTAAATAATCAGATAAAATGACTCAAATATGCCCAACAATGAAGACAAATCAGTTACCAATAGTTGAGTCACTTGCAATGGTATTTGCAAGTGCTCTCTGCTTATTTTACAAGGTGGACTACCTTTGAATAATGTGCATTGAATGAAAACACAGGGTATGTTTTTCACCAAAAAGCAGAAAAGGGAAACTAACACCTACCCATAACTATGAAAATAGATGTGAGGGAGAGATTTCATAATGAAATGAATGCAAACAAATGACACAAAGTTCACCTATCACACCCACGAATGATAACAAATTGATAAAAGAATAGTTACATTTTCCTTAACACCTATCTGACATAAGAAAGATATGAATCTAAAAATAGATACAACCATACATAGCAGAAACACATTGAAAATCAACTACAAATTAACATAGGAAAAATTGCAGTCAAAGAAGGCATATACAGACACAAAATTCTAGAAATAACTCTTCATTCTTCAATAAAACAAAGCTCAAAGTCTCTGAAATTGTTTCTTGTACAAAGGATGAGTCAAGAAAGATAATAAATATTTACAAACTAGTAGAAAACAAAACTTTCTCTCCTTCCTCTGTTCACAGACAGCCGGAGAAAAGATGCCCCTCATGTTTTCAAATTACATATTTAAAGATTTCTCCCCAATAAGCCCCTTTCAATTACGCGTAATTTTTTCTTTCAAGTCAGATATGAAGACAACTTTTCATCTCTTGTAATCACTTCTTTGAATCTACTTATAAAGAATCTCTTCAATTTTGGGTCCCTCCTTTTATGTTCATTTCTTAGAAAGAAATGCTCTCTTTCTCGAGTAACTATTTTGTTAGAAACTTTTAATTATTTTGAAACTCTTTGAATTTCCTCTGCTAAACATTGTTTCTAGGCATTCACATATTAGGAAACAGTGAAACTTTGATATTCCCATCGGTTAAGCCTCCTGCATTAGTGCTAAGCTTCTCAAGCCTCGCCATCAATAATGACTTTTGGATTTGGGTGTATAAAGATAGTAGAGTCTTTATATCTTTTCCAGTGACTATCCCAATATCTTCATAGCTATTCATCATGGATTTTGTCTTGTTCCTACTAGATCAGTAATAGACTCTTAATGATTTCAAAAAAAGGCTATGAGCCTTTCTTCGAAATATTTTTTCCAACAATTCATATGCCCTAATTGCTTGCAACACCGTCTTGACCCCCACTATAATCAAATCTAGGCTTCATATTTGTCATTCGATGTTTATCCTTGAGATAAAATGCTCCATTTCATCAACAACATGATGTAATCACTAGAAATTCTAGAACACGCATTGACCAACTCATGATTCTATGTGGATAGATTTGAATTCAATCCCTTGTTGTCCATGTAAAGTCTTCTATTGAATTTCTACATGCATGCTCCATAACATACTAATTTTGAATCTTCATTAATTTGGCACTTTGCATCCATATTTCTGCCAAATGAATTGGGCATCGAACGACACCAATCATACAGTAATCAACACATAGAGTGAATGCAACTTCTATAACTGCAAGAGATATAATTTTAGGAAACAAAAGTGGAAACTCTTCTTTGAATGCTCTAGTAAGAGAAATAATCCTTGGAATTAAACAGGGTTATCCATCTCGCTGCCATTCCCATACTGTCGGCAGTGTGAAGTTTTAAAACTTTGGGCGACCTTTTTAGTGGTTCTTCTAACTAAGCGAGCGATCGCTTGATAGCTTCGTCTAACCTCCAAAATCTCTGTCAGCCTTCAATCATCTTTGGATTCCACTTTGTTGGTATTTTTAGTGGTTAAAGGAACCATCTCAAACATCGCTTGGGTTATCATAACCTCAACAATTACCGCCGAATACTTTTGATTTTCTTTTCGCCTTTTATTTACAATTATGTTGTAGTGCTTGTGAGCCTTCACTCCTTTTTACACCACATCACTGTCTAAGATAATGGCATAGACCATCGAAATTTTGTTTGCTTGGAAGAACATTAGCATTTTATAAATCCTTACATTCCACTAAACTTTCCAATAATATCGATGTATCCATCACTCTACTCACCCTTGAACATCACTTGTATTTGCAATGGAGTATTTTTATGTGGATTTCACGAACTCACGCAACCACCAAATTCATATTCTCAAGAATTTTGATAGGACAAACTAATAGTTTCTTGAATAGTTAAGAAGTCTCCTGTGATAGTAAAATCTTGCAATCTTCAAATTTATCATGAACCGATCTTTCTTCTTAATTCCATGAGCCCTTGAAAACATTTCGGCTTTGGGAAGGAATGTATGTCTCACAACACCACTGTAATATTTTTTGTTGATCTGTGAATACATTCCTTTCAATTCCATTCATAAGCATTCATATGTTTCTTGGTTTGACTAAGGTCAGAATTCACAAATTTGATAGTGATAATTTGTGGGCGTAGGAGAGATAATCCCCTTGATGCTTATGAGAGAAGCTCAAGAAACCAGACATCAGATCCTATGTATAAACACCTATAGGAGGGCACTGGTTACAATATTTGAGAATTTAATTGTGAGAGCATTGTTAATGAGAAAGTGAAACTAGACTCATGAACGATTTGCAGGAAATTAGAGAACACATTTACACAACCAACATAGGCTTAAATTGCATTTTCCAAGGGGGGATTTTTTAAAAATTTCAATAGCCAAAAGTGGGGATAACAGTGGCTCTGACTGGGGACTACATTTGTATGAGAATGTAGAGAACTCTAGCATATCTGGTAAAAATAGTGCTTATCCATTAGGATATAGAGTCAATGAACAAGAAGGAGAGGAGCAAGAGCAAGCCAAAAACCAAACCAAGCAAGAAAAGTATCTAAACTACCAGCACAACAAAAACTCCTACTATGTGCATAGTAGGGAGACCCTACCTCAAATGGCTCCAACCATATGATCATATGAATCCATTTACAAGTTGGGAGAAGTAGCTTCATGTATGGAACAATGCTTGGTGAATGAGAAGTGTGCACACAACCAATTGGTGACTTGCGAAAATTGCAATCGAATAAATCAGACCAACACCTTGTAAAGACTTCATGGATAAAATCTTATGCTCAAAAATCCACTTTGCATCATATGTTCCTGTAGTTGATTGATTGATACTAGAAATACCTTGCATATAATCACTAGAATCTGCCTGTACAATATCAAATTTGATATTGTTTTACACTTGATTTTTTGAATAAAAATATGCCAACCCTCAAATTGGACATCCCGCGTATAAATTATGAGACAAAGAAATTTCTTGGTCACTACATGTGGAAGTAACTGCATTGTTTAAAATTTTTGGACCCCCATTTGCAATATCAATAAACTCATCAGATTTAACCACTACTTTATCTATCTCAATTCCTTCTTCATTTGTATTCATCTCACATATTGTTTCAAGATTTTGATTGGAACAACTTGAATCTTGTGCAATATTTTCTTCAAAATGAAAGGACTCGAGAATGGGATGATTAATTACCTCATCATTTGCTACAATATCTTCATGGACTTCATCAACAAAATCTAACGCTTCATATTCAGGTTGCAAACAAGAAGAAAAGGTGTCGGTGATTCAATTACCTCTTGGAGTTGATTTTCAATTTCACCTCTAGTTACATTACAATGCATGTCAATATCTTCAAAGATGAAAGCCTCTATTTTTGATAACTTTTTGGCATCTTTATTTTCAAAAAATTGATCTTCTACCTTCATGTTAATTAACTCATCTGATAAGTTTATACCAAAACATTAAAATCTAAATGTTTCAACTTCTGGAGCATAAAACAACATCAAAAACTATTCATTTTTGTTTAATTTTGGATTGTTTATACCGGAAGATGAATTTTCAGTATTTGTTGCAGCTAAAGTAGAAGATGTCATACATACTGATTATTTACAAGGAGAGTAATCTTCCTCATCACTGGAAGAATTAGAATCATCTTTATATATCTCATAGTTAAGATTATAAATTTCATCATTAAAAGATTCAGTTCTCACATCACCTACTTCACTTTTCTGAAAATGATCCTGATAAAAAATTGTGAGATTGAAACACTGAGTTGAAGGGCATAAAAGATTTGATGAATTCATCTTTTGAAACTTTGGGGTTTTATGTTTCTAAATCAGAAAATTTTGCACATATCTTTCAACTTTATCTTTCTTATGTACCCCAGATAAGATGAAATCATCTTCAATGTTAACAACGTCTTGTTTTGCAATCTCAAGATCACTTACCTTACTTTGCTTCAATAGGAATCCAACATCAGGATGCAATGCCACAAAAAAAGTGATCAGTTGTAGCTCCTTACTTGGCTAAAGATTGTGAGGAATCTTTGTTAAACATCTATTGAACCATTCCACAAACTCCCTTATTGATTCATCTTCTTTCTTTTTAATGCTAAAGAACTAAGATAGAAGTGCACACACATCAACTGCTGGTTTAAATCTTCTAAGAAAATTTTTCTTCATGTTGTCCCAATTCGTAATGCATCCATCTTCTAAATATTGAAACCAAACAACAACAGCTCTAATGAGAGATTCAATAAATAGTCTAACAAAAACATTTTCTTCTCTTACCCCCAAAATTCCACAAACTACGGTGAAGGCTCGAATGTGATCATCTGCAACCTGAGAGTCTTCATTAAACTTCATAAAATTTCTTCTTGAACCTATAGGAAAGTCTAAATATTGTGGTAGTACTAAAGGCCCAAACTGAGCACACCATGGTTGGGTTGAAACCAACGCCATAATGCAGATTTTAAAAAGAATGACTGAACTTTTCTACCAAAAAATTTTCATGAGCACATTCCATATTACAGAGTCACCAACCTCCATCCTCAAGGAGGTACCTTCAGATTTCTAAGAAAAGAAAAACACTTGAAAACACTGGTACTTTGATTCTTTCCCCAACGGATTCACCAAAAATCTATTGGAAAATAAATTGGCCTTCTTCAAATAATCAGATAAAATGACTCAAATATTCCCAACAATGAAGACAAATTAGTTACCAATAGTTGAGTCACTTGCAATGGTATTTGCAAGTGCTCTCTTCTTATTTGACAAGGTGGACTACCTTTGAATAATGTGCATTGAATGAAAACACAGGGTATGTTTTTCACTTGAAAGCAGAAAAGAAAAACTAACACCTACCCATAACCATGAAAATAGATGTGAGGGAGAGATTTCATAATGAAATGAATGCAAACAAATGACACAAAGTTCACCTATCACACCCACGAATGATAACAGATTGATAAAAGAATAGTTATATTTCCCTTAACACCTATCTGACATAAGAAATATATGAATTTGAAAACAAATACAACCATACATAGCAGAAACACATTGAAGATCGACTACAAATTAACATAGGAAAAATTGTAGTCAAAGAAGGCATATACAAACACAAAATTCTAGAAATAACTCTTCATTCTTTAATAAAAAAAAGCTCAAAGTCTCTAAAAAAATTTCCTGTACAAGGTTTGAGTCAAGAAAGATAATAACTATTTACAAACTAGTAGAAAACAAAATTTTCTCTCCTTCCTCTATTCATAGATAGCCCAAGAAAAGATCCCCCTCATGTTTTAAAATTACATATTTATAGATTTTTCCCCAATAAGCCCCTTTCAGTTACACGTAACTGTTACTTTCAAGTCAGTTATGGAGACAACTTTTCATCTCCCATAATCACTTCTTTGAAAATCACTTATAAAGAGTCTCTTCAATTTCGGGACCCTCCTTTTATTTTCATTTCTAAAGAAACGCTCTCTTTCTCTAGTAACTATTTTGTTAGAAACTTTTAATTATTTTGAAACTCTTCGAATTTCCTCTGCTAAACATTCTTTCCAAGCATTCACATATCAGGAAATGGTGAAACTTTCATAATCATGTCGATTAAGCCTCCCGCATTAGTGCTAAACTTCTCAAGCCTCGCCATCAATAATGACACTTGGATCTGGGTGTATAAAGACAATAGAGTCTTTATATCTTTTCTAATGACTATCCTAATATCTTCATAGATATTCATCATGGATTTTGTCTTGTTCCTACTGGGTCAGTAATAGACTCTTAATGATTTCAAAAATAGGCTATGAGCCTTTCTTTGGAACATTTTTTCTAATAGTTCATATGCCCTGATTGCTTGCAATACCATCTTGAACCCCACTATAATCGAATTTGGGCTTCATATTTGTCATTCAATGTCTATCCTTGAGATAAAATTGTAAGAGCTGAAGATATTAGCTAAACACCCAAGATCACTTGCAAAAATAATGAAAACCTTCAACAAGAGGATATGCAAGAAAATAAGCTTGCCTGATATTAAGACATATCAAATGATGAGGTATGCGGTATATTACAGATGTGTACAATGACCTTCCTTATATAGGCAAGGTTGAAATGTAGTAATGAACATGATGTTGAAAAATGTCATAATCTTATGACATGAGACAACCAACAAACTAATCACCTAGGAAATGATGCTTTAGCTAGATAAGATAAGTTCTAGAGAAGCCAACTAAGAATTCTAGAAAGAATCTTATATCCTAAGTAAACTTATGTAAGTGTAATTAAATAATTAATTACACAACACCTATAAGTGCAACTTAGGGAGAAGATTATTATGCAAATGATGCAAAGATGGGTCGACTACTAGGCCATGTTAGGTACCCATGTAAAAATGCAAAAATAAATCTCTCACAACCGGAGAAAAGGAGAAAACCCAGTGGGACAAAACTCCTCTCCAAAAGAGAGAAAAAAACAAAAGAAACAAATCATGTGAGGAAGGATGGAGGACTCCATGATACCCCCAAGTACACCATATCACATATATATATTAAATCCCCCCCATAAGAGGGAAAGAGAGAGACTATGTAGCCCCCCCCCATAATGTGTGATTTCCTACAAAAATGGTAAGTGCCTGAAATGACAATGTCTCCCTTTTGGAAGAAACAAAACCAAGTACAAATGAAGGAATGCTTCACATTCTGGATAGGAATTGAAGGAAAGAAGTATGAATAGATATGATGATGTTTCTGAAAACTGCTCATGTGTCTCCTTTGCCACTGAAGATGAAGATTCCACAATCAAATCAGGTACATTCCCAATCAATGAAGAAGGTGAAAAATCAAGACGATGTGGAAACTGATGCTGAACAATATCCAAAGACCATGATGGTTTGACAATAGTTGTGCAATGAATGTCATCAAACAGGAGAGATATCCCCTCAAACGTGTCCTCCAAATCTGAAATGTGAGGCTCCACAAACAAGGATGCAATGTTTGATAGATAGAAATCCCAATCAAGAAGACAATCAAATACTTGTAATGAATCAATGGACATGCTCAATGAATCACCACCATGAGATGAATGGTCTTGCTGAAAAATAATGATAGGAGTCTCAATCAATGACTCTGTGCAATGAATCACTGAAAGTGAAGGTACATTAATTGTCTCTAAAGGAGAAGGAGCATCTGAAGAACCCTTATCAACCTCTTTGGAAGATTCAAAGGATTCCAAACAATAAAACTCCTGAATAGTATCATCATCATAGGGTATCTTGTCTGAAGAATGAAGAGGCATATAACATTCCAAAACATGATCATTGGGGAATGGTGGAGTATCAAGATCTCCATATATCTCCAAAATATTAGTCCAAAGAGTATGAGGACAATCATGATGATCAATAGATTTCAAAATATCATCATCAACATGCATTGCAATGACCCCTAAAAATTTATATTTGTTGCGACTCCAAAAAAAAAATTGAATACCTTGACCTGGATGGGGAACAATACCATACAAATGTGGCAAAAATTCAAGAGATTGGAGATTATGATTTCATCTCTCCATTGTTTATAGTTTCCCTTTTGCAACATAACCAGAGAAGGATAATATGCAAACCCAATAATGAATTATGATAAATATCCATAGTTACAAAGACATTGACCTTCAATATGAATTAGAAACTCCTAAATATGATATACTACAAATGAATTCTTCCCAAACTTAGAGAACCTCTCTAGGAATCAGGATGTCCAAGTAATTAGTCAAAATGCCAAATGTGCAAAATATTGAATAAATAGTACCTGGTGTTGAATCTAGAAAATGTGCATGGACACAATAAAAGAGCTCTTGAATATCTTCCAAACACAACTTGAATCACCAAAATTGGAGAAAGTGGCTAAAAGTTATGAGCTCAGAGGTCAAAATGGGAGATCTGACTTCAATTGTGAATAAATTGCACCTGCAGCAAAATCTAGGAAAAATTCCTACACAACTGTGAAGTACTTGGAGAGAAATTTCCGTCGATATCTCATTTACAGAATTTGGAGATCATGGTGAAAAGTTATGCAAAAATGAAAAAAAAGGCCTATATGAGGCCCTTTGGGGGAAAATACACTGCACAAGCAAACTAATTAGGTGCAAAAAATTGCACACCTAGGGGCTGCAGTCGGGTCACTCATATGACCGCTGGTAGTACATAAAAGGAAAAAGAAAACCCCACCGCATATAAAGGACTTCACACAAAATCAATCAGA
Organism: Sequoia sempervirens; assembly: GCA_007258455.2. Taxonomy (NCBI): domain Eukaryota; kingdom Viridiplantae; phylum Streptophyta; class Pinopsida; order Cupressales; family Cupressaceae; genus Sequoia; species Sequoia sempervirens. The sequence goes on from VDFB02138787.1 coordinate 21,194, forward strand.
ATTACATGGAATTGTCGTACTTTGGCAATTTAAACAAAGTTTTAATATAAATAGAACTTTTAAAAAATGTCGATAACAAGGTTTATGGTAGAATCGACCAAATCACCTTTTACATTCAATTGTACACTGATTGGAATATGACCAAGTGACTGGTCCCGGGCTAGATCTAATGGCTAAAAAGACTCTGACATCGTACATGAATTGAATGAGATTTGACCGTCGTAGGTACAGGCAGGGAGATGTCGACCATGAAATAAAGAAACTCGTCAATTGGAATCAAGGATCATACCCAACAATAAAGAAACCCAACCAAGATACTTTGACTTTCGGAGGTAGGAGAT
>VDFB02138788.1:0-11089 GCA_007258455.2 Sequoia sempervirens
CCCATTATTCTTGAAAGGCCATGGTTAGCAACAACAGATGCTAATCTTGGGTGTCAGTTAGGTGATATGACTATTTCTGATGACAAGAATACTAAAAATATCGTTCTTTATCCTCCTAAACTGACCCATGATGAAGAGGATTTTGTATGGCCACAAGTGGGTGAAGAAGCTAAGGAAGTTAACTCAATGGTGCAGCTCATGATGTTAGGTAAAATCCTTTTTTGCAGCTTCAAGACAAAGATGAAGTGTCATCTAGTATAATTTAGAACCGTTATGAAGTGGGAGAAGCATCATCTTCTACTTCTGTCAGGACACTTCTGCCTGCTCTTCCTACAACCACTTTTCCTGCAGATGATCTTCTTGCAGCCACTCCACCTACGGACGAACTTCCTATAGCCACTCTTCCTGCAGCCACTATGTCTATAGAGAAACTTCCTGTAGCAACATGCATGTTCCATACCATGCTACCATATGAACTCAAGGTATCGTGTATTAATAAAGCAACTATGATAGGATTGACTATTCCAGTACAGTTGTTTGAAGGAAGATATTTGAATATTAACAAGTTAAGTGAAGGACAACAATTGCAATTGGTAGACTTAGTAACCAGTAAGTTAAGTGAAGGACAACAATTGGAGATGATATGAAAGGATTGGATCCTAAGCTTGGCACTCATAGGATCTACATCAGAGAAGATTGTCAACCAGTAAGGCATCATCAATGAAGGATCAACCTTGCATTGGGAGGAATTGTTAAAACAAAGCTGCAAAAATTATTAATCTATCATATTTCAAATAGCCAGTGGGTGTCTACATTAGTAATCATGCCAAAGAAGAAAGGAAAGTGCCGAGTTTGTGTTGATTACAAAAAAATTAATATTGCCACTAAGAAAGACCATTTCCCCTTGCCTTTTATAGATCAAGTTTTGGACTCACTTGCAGGAAAATGGTACTTTTCTTTCCTAGATAGATTCAATGGCTACAACCAGATTCCAATTGCACCTAAGGACCAGGAGAAGATGACCTTCACCTACCTATGGGGAACGTATGCTTATTTGGTACTTCCTTTTGGCCCATGCAATGCACTTGAAACTTCCCAAAGAGCAGTCATTAGCATATTTTCAGACATCTCCCTTGACTACATGAAGATCTATATGGATGACTTTACCACCTATGGTGCTGATTTTAATGAAGCGTTGGAGAATATCAAGAAGATCCTACAGGAGTGTGAAAACCAAAACCTATCCTTGAATAGTGAAGAGTGCTTCATGATAATGCAAGAAGGTGTAGTTCTTGGCCACTACATTTCTCAAAAAGGAATCCAATTCGACCTTGCAAAGATTGAGGAAGAGTTCCTACAACAATTCACCCAGCATTCAACATACGAGCTTCCTGCAACCGAAAGTGGTGGACATAGCATCCCACCTTCCGGATAAATTAAGGTACGTAATTTTCATAATAAATATTTCCACTTTAAGTGGAAATCCATTTCTTCACCCACCTGCCCATCCATCCATATGTATCACCTTTCTCTCTCTTCCATCATTTCATTTCACCTCACTTCACTTCGCTTTACCTTCATTAATTGCTCAAATATTTCTAAAAAGGAAAAATGGTACTTTCTCTCCCCGATCTTTGTAATGCATCTTTTGTACACTTAGGTATGTACATGGTAATTCTCATCTCTTAATTTCCTTTTAAGTGCATTTATTTAATCATGGCAAGTTACTATAGGTAATTACATAATATGTCAGTACTTCTTGTCAATTCACCGCTCCCTTCTCACATGTGTGGATACATGTCCAAATTTAGGTTGGGGGGGAATAAAAAATGTGAATATACTTCCCATGTGTCAAATCATAATTTGGCTATGTCAAAAAATTTAAATAAGATAATTTGAAAATCTGGATCACATGTGTGAAGTGATGTTAACTGAGCCGCCAATTTTTCTCTCATTTATCATCCCTTCTTTTCACCTTAATTCCTTAATTGCTCTATCGTAGACTTGAGTTATAAGCAATAAATGGTGAAAATAGAAAAAAGAGGGGAAATTCAATCAACACTAGCAGTGTAAATTTAGTAGAAAGGTGTTGGCTTCAGACAAGAATTGCAGAGGAAAGAAATTTTGCAGAGTGGCAATAATTTCAGACAATGGGAGGTCGCTTAATTCGGAATGAGCCCTTAGTTCATGACGTTTTGTTGTAGGATGCACAATGCTTGGAAGAATTCCAATGTTGTGGATGGTTTTATTATTTCATGAAGCTGGATGGCTTTGATGAGGGCATTGCACTCAAATTCGCTCAAACATTCTCTGAAGGAAAATCCACAGTCAAAGGGTTAGAAGTGGTGGAAATTGAGGAGAGAATTGTGGAATTTTCAGGGTTACCTACTGATGGCGAGCATTACCCTACCTCTAGGGATGCCAGGTTGGCCAAAGAAAAATTTATAGTACATGGCGACCCGCCAATTAGCATTGACAAGCAGGGCATAAAAAGAATGTCTCTTCCTAAACCATGGAAGTAGGCAGCTGTCTACATTATAAGGTATATCACCTATGATGGATGTTTGTCAAACCTGTATTCAGTACATTTCAAGCTCCTCATCCACATGAGGCACGAAAGGAGGATGAACGTTCCCAATGTTCTATACAATCTTCTCTCCATCATGGCAGCCGAAACACAAAAAGGTAGGGACAACTTTGTCTCCCACCATTGCTTGATAAAAATATTGGTTAAGAAATCTTTGCATAGTGTATTTGAGATGTCATGGGAAGAATTTTTAAATGTTGACCAATTTAGACCCAAGGAATTGCAACCTATGGTTTTACCCCAACCTCATAGGGTTAGCAGAAGATTAAGCATAGTTGAAACCACTCCCGGTGCTTCAACTTCTGGTGCTAGTTCTAGTATGAATCCTTTTGCAACAGTAAAAGAAGCCACAAACATTAGTTCCTCTGAAACAGAGCATTCAAAAAAAGAAAACTCTTCACCTGATTCTAATGATGATGTTCCCCTACAAACCCTAACAAGAGCCAGGGCACGGAGGAAAGAGGCTAAAACAAGAAAAGAAAAAGAAAAAGCCCAAACATAGCCTGCGAAGAAAGAGGTGTTGAGTGCTAGGAAGAGAAAGGATGACCCTATTCATCCTTCAGCCAAAGGAAAACATAAGAGCACCCCTAGGAAGTCAAAACCGGCTGGGTCTTCTTTTTGTATGCCTTCATAGGAAAACCCTAGGCATGGTGAGACACCACATGGGGACAATGAATCTCCAATGGAACAAGAGCATGTTGAAGAAAAAGAAGAGGATATATTTGGGAGAGCAGCAAAATTAACATTGGTAGACCTTGCTAATATCATAGAGGAGTTTGAGGATGAGTAGGGGTTCCTGTAGTAAAACCAAGAATAAGAGCAGAAGCTCATGTAGCCACAACAAGAGCTAGAGAAAAACTAGGAACAAGAACAAGAGGTCCTACAGCAAGAAGGTGGTAAAGAAATAGTACCCCTACAGCCATAGACAACTGGTCAGCCCCAAGTTCATGCAGATAGTATCATATGGGGAGCAACCATCAACAAAAACACTGGTAGGAATTCATAACCCTCATGATTTTACGGTTCATGCAACAATTTTAAATTTATGGAAAGAAATAGAAAGGAGGGAGGAAGAATGGAAACATGAGAAGAAGAGACTGAAAAAGGAAATCCAAGAGAAGGATTAGGTTATTGAGGAGAAAAATGAGGAGATTGCTAATTTGAAGAAGAAAGTAGATGACATTGTGATCTTGGTGCCACAAATTCTAGAATGTAGAGCTCCTCCAAGGGTTTATGCCCTGCACTTGAAAGAGAAATATCTCTCTTTCAAGTTGTCAAAAATTGTTTCAGATTTAAGCCCCTCCATTGAAACTCCTACCGAATTCTTCAATGCCTATAGGATTGCTTCCCTTGAGATGAAAAATTTATTATGTGAATTCTATTTGCACAATTATGTTGTCATGAAGAGGATCATGATAGGAACCTGTTGCTATATGTTGGGGATATTCAGTTGAGAGAATTTATGTCTTGGGTACAGAACAAGATTAATTGGGGTGAGAAAAAAAATGCTTATAAGAAAATGGAATCTAACATCGCCTTAGCCATCAAGGATGAGTCAAGTAACCCAAGGGATATTGAATGGCTAAGGATACTTCTCAGACCAAGCTATGCTAATATAATCATGCCCTAGATTGAAACTATCTACACTGAATATGAGGTCAAAGTAGCATCAAAAGAGGAGCTTGTAAGAGGATACCTGTCCCAACAATGGAATAGTTTAACATATGAGCTAAAAAAATTTGAGCCCCATTATATTCATAATTATGCTACAACATTGAAGCGAATTGATAGGTATATCCAGATTGGTAGAACAAAGGAGAGATTTTGACTTTCCCTGAATTTCTAGCTGCCCATTCTCATGTGGCCAGTACCAAACTATAGATTCTACCAATATGATATTGCTACAGAAAGGAAAAGGTGGAACAAATTTGATAGATTGAGAGGATTCTATTGGGACCTAGACTCACACTCTACTAATACAAATGTTGGCCAGCTAGCAGTTCCAAACTTCATATCTTTGACCAAACAAAAGAACAACACTTCCATTGCTGGAGGACTAGCAAGAAATTATGATGGGGGGGGAATGATGAGCCTAGTTTTTGGTCAAATTTTGGGTAGATCTATCATCCTTTTTGTTGGTAGTGTTATGAAATTTAGTTGTTAAATGTTAATATTTGAATAATGTTTCCCTCAAACCATTGACATTGGGTTTAATCATATCTCTATGAAGTTTTAATGAAATTGGCATATTGTGTGGATTATCTATATTTACTGCGTATGGTTGATGAATGTTCTTTAAGGTGATTATGAATTATTTACAATTACTATGTGAAAGTGACACTACTATGCAAGACACAATTTGATGCTAAGTTGAGAAGGAAACCATCAAATGGTTATGTAGAGATCATTCAAGTCAACCAAGGATGAAGACAGCAGTTCCCCATGAGAAGGAAATATAACTACTTTTGTATTTATGATATTGAGGAAATTGTGGAGTGTTCTTGCAATGTTGAGTCCATTTGGGAATGCGTAATGGCCCCGGATTCCGCTGTGAACCTCTTGCTCTACTATTGTTTTCCTCATTTTCCCTAAATTTCATCCTCTTAGTTAGTGAGAGTTGACCGCCCTATTTAGTTGGTAGTATAAATAAGGATTTGAATCTTCTTCTTGGGGATTCTTAGTTCTTGATTGTTGTTGCTAAAAAAATGATATTGGTGATGTATTAAGCATTCTCCACTTTTCAATACAGCCATACTGCTACTTTGTTTACACATTTTTCAATGAATGAGATGATAGTCTAAATTTAAGCATTTGAGTTTTTATTAGTCTTATGGGATACTCATCCAAGGGGTCCCTTTTGGTGAGTAATTCATTCTTTTGAGTAATTAGATTAGTTACTATTTCCTATTTTGTACTTAGTTCAAAATTTGGCATTGACTGTTCTTGTAGCCACTAGAACTCTATTATGTGTATGTTCTTGTAGCCAAAGCAGACAAAGTAGTTTCTTATCTATTCACCTAGATCTTTATTCTTGCACTACATTTCAAGTTTTTGGTTGATGTTCAACATTTTCTTTATTTCCTTTCAGCAATTTACTTTCAGTATTATGTTTCTTAGTTGTAGGATGCAATGACTACTCAAGCCCCTAGTGCACATACAGTGCTGACCCATTTCAAGTCTACATCCCTAGGTTGACAAGTTAAATACACCTTCATGATGATTTGAATGACTATTTAGGTTACATGTCCAGTCTTTGAATCATGGTTGTAAAGGCTTAGTTATGAGATCATTGTAGGAGGACGACAGTTTGAATTCCTTCTTTTCTGATTTTGGAGTCCATTAGGCTATCCTAAATTATCTTACATTTCATTTTGTATTAGTTAGCCTACATTCTAGGGTTTCATTTTTTCATGTGTGAGTGCATAATAGGTTGCCCTTTTGCATCTTTAATCATTGAAAGGTTCTAAAATTCTGCATTTTTAATTTAAACCTACATCATAGCATTTTGAAAACATAAAAAATTAGGCACAAATTTCTAAAAAAAATGAAAAAAGTCCATACTGGGACTCATTCGCCACCTTGGGCGAACCAGTCCCTTGGTGAATGAGTCACTTCTAACCCTTGAAACAACATTTTATAGAACTCTAAAATTTGTTTTTAGGATTCTGTTTGGTACCTTAACATGTATATATCAATTAGTTACATTTCTATAGCATGCATTTCATAAAATTTAGCATTAATTAGCTTCTTTCATGCATTGTTTAATTTCACTTTTTGCGTTCACAATATTTCATTTCAGCTAGTTGAATTGTGTAAATAGAGAATTAGCTTATTGAAAATTGCATTTCCTCTTCAATAATTGCATTGTTCTTTCTTTCCTTTTTCATCATAACATGTTTTATTTCAAAAGATGTGGCTTTGATTTTGTTAATAGTGGATTATATAAGTACAATGCTCCCTCTTATGAGTACACTTTTAATTACCACAATGAGGAATTTAATAAACATGATCAAACCATTGGTACAATGCTTAATTTTATGTTTCCCATTGGTGAGCATGGTAGTGTAAATCAAAAGCGATCATAGTTGTTCTTCTCCCAAATACCTCTCCTATTAGTGGCCAGGTATCATGGTGCAATAAGTTACAAGCCTTGGGGAACGTTTGTCCATATCCTTATTCCCCTTTGGACAATCTTAGACAACAAGAACATGAGATCATAGACACATTCCTAAACACCACCTTACCAAGTCTCCATGGTCATGAAAATAACTCTTGTCCATCTCCTAATATCCATCCTCGATGTGAAAAGGATAGGTTGGTGTTAGAGACATCCCTAATGAGAATCATGAAACCCTTGATCTTCCCTTTCCTAATGTCCCTGTCCTATGGGAAGATCTATTTGAAACCCATAATGGTCCTTCTCTTGATCCCTCTATCACTTGTGATGAATCTACTTTACACACTTGAAACTTGGACGAACACATTGTAAGCTCTCCTAGTCACGTAGAAAAAATAGCACAAGAGAATGAGACCTTAATGAAAATTGACATTCAATTAACAACTTCTCCTAATCAACCCCCTCGTGACACTCCCATCATTGATCATTCCCCTATTAGTGATGAAGTCATTTTGGAAGAACCTAGCTCATCTTGTCAAAATCATGTGGCTTGTTTTTCTTCTATATTCTCTCCTTCTAGGGAGAATATCTTGATGCTAGCAAAGAAAAAAAATCATAAAGTACCTTCCTTCCATAAACAAGTGGTTTTTGATTTCCCTTCCTTAGAGATACACCAAACCAAGACCACTGAGGTTATGAATGCACAAGTGTCCATCAGATCCCCTTCAATCAATGGACCTCATACATACCCCGTGGGACATCCTAACAACCCTCTAATTCTCTACCCCCCTTCACAAAAACAACAAACTCAAAACAAACCTAAACTCATCCTCTACCCACCTAATAATAATGTATCGCAGTAACCGAGTTATAATATCATTGCTCATACATATAACACTCACAATAATCCGCAACCACCACAACTAACCCCAACCCCTTTACCTTTACCCAATCCTATTAGTGCTCCTTGTTACATCCCACACACAAAGGAGTATGATCTTGTTGAAAAATTAAAGAATACTCCTGCAAAAATTTCTCTTTGGAATTTACTTCAGAACTCACCAAATTACAACACTATTCTTCAAACAACATTACAAAAAATTACAGTTCCTCCTAGTACAACTACAAATGACGTGGCAGCTTTAATCCATAACACGCATCTTGACATTACTTTCCATAAACATGAGCTCCCCTCTTTGGATGTGCAAAAACAAAATGAAGCTTTCATGATCATCGCTTAATACAAAAAAAAAGGCATAAAAAGAACTCTTATAGATGATGGCTCTTCCCTTAATGTGTGTAGTATGATTTTGTTGGATAGGCTTGGCATTCATAGATTCACCATTCGACTTGATTCTCTATCTATTAATGGATTTGACAATGTCAACAAGAAATTGCTCAGGGTAATCACTATGCCTCTTAAGGTTGGAGTGGTCACCTTAAATACACCAATTCATGTCATGCCTTATGGACTTTCATGCAATATTATCTTAAGAAGACAATGGATTCATGCCGTGAATGGTGTGCCCTCCACTCTTCATCGCAAAATGAAATACATTTACAACAACAAAGTATACACCCTTGACACTGAACTTGAACCTTATAGTGCCTTACAACTTGACAACACCAAAGAGAACCCCTTGAACACATTAACACCAGCCACATAAGTGGAACCTACAAAAAAAAATGACAACAACATTGAACATCACATGACATTATTGGAAGATGACTGGGGTTCCTTGGATTTTGAGGATGACTTCATGGGTGAATACAAAATCATCCACAAAGATTCAAAAAAGGGAAAAGACACAACAACCATATCAACACCAACTTTGGATGACCTTTCGAAAGCATCCACCTCAACCACTTTAGAACAAAGAAGTAAACTACACAACAACCTTTGACGAACACAACAACGAACACCCATCTGATCCAAAATCCATGAAAAATCTTTATGGAAAAGGTCATGAGATTATAAAACAACATGGATATAGCATAAAAGGATGTACTGCTCAAGAACAAGGTATCCACAACCCTATCGACCTCTCTTTACAAGAAACAACTCATGGTATTTGTTATTGTCCTGTAATCGATATTTCCAAACCTCCACCCACCATCAACAATGTCACACAACACTTACTAAACCATCCTTAACATCTAGTGGTCTTGAACATTATCCTTCATCAACTATGCAACACATATCTACACCTTCGCTTAATGTCAATGTCATCTTGAAAAATGTTCATGATTCAAATTCATTAGATTCTATACCTTCCTATAATGGGAAGAATAAAATCTTACAATCTAGAGAAACTTGTGTAAGTATCACATCTAATACTAAGCAAGATGTATCCTTGAAAAAAACTACAAGACCACCTTCTCCCATTGATCAAGAGGTATCTTTTCAGACTCCTCAGATCATGATCACCCTTCCTCCTAGAACTCATAAGAAATGCTATAAGAAGACTTAATTTTGTACCTATCATAGATTTCATGCTCACTCCACTAATGAATTTAATGGCAGGTCGTGCGTCTAGCGTTTTTGGCGAGGGAGTTGATATGATTCCCTATGTGGAGGAATGAATTCCTCTAATTGCTATTGATTTTAACTCTAGCATGCATTTCATCAATCCTTTCGGCTCACTCTTGTCTTGCACTAAGTGGGGGCAAGGAGTTCGATAGCCTTGTCCTTGTATGCCACTTGTCATTGCCTCCTTTGGCTAGTCATTAACTTTTCATAAATACATAAGAGCAAGCTTGGGATGTGGATGAAATTCCTTCAGTTGGCTCACATATGACATACTTCTCTCTTTCATGATGTATCTTATCAAAAACATATGAATTGGCATAGGGATTTCCATGTAAGCTCTCATGTATACTTTTTCTACTTTAAAGAAATTGCTCATAGTACAAGTGCTCGCAACTACTTTAAAGTGGGGGCATACATCACCACTCACATTTCATTGTGTAATCTTTTTTTCTTGCAATTCCCTCTCTTGGAAGCATTAGGTACAATGTTTCCTAGAATGAGACCTTGCACTTTTCCTCTCTTGGAAACAAGATGAGATCGTTTTCACTTATCCTCTCTTGGAGACATTGAACATGACATTCCCTAAGATGAGACATTTCATGAACAAAGAAAAATCCCATTGAACAATCCTTACATTTATTCTACATTAACAGTAATACATGAGTTTTCAAGCATACAAAGTTTTTCTTACCTCATGGAGCTTGAAAATCATTTTTCCTTGTGGAACCTTGTTAAAAGTTATCAGGGTATAGCTTTTGATAAGTTTAGTGGGAAACCCACCTAGCGACATGAATTTTCCCCATAGCCACCTTTTTGTTTGTACCAACTAGCATATGTTCCTCACCTTTTGGGATTTCTCACCCCATGAATGACCAAAATTTTTGTGGCCCCAATGTGAGTATGTTGTGGACTTCTCACCCTGTAGACAACTAGAAGTTATGTGGCCCTAGAGTGAGTACATCTTTTCCATCCTATTTTTCTTCTCTTATAGCTCTTTCCATTGCATGATTTTGTATCTTGGGGGTTTGACTTAGGATATTTGATCTTGGGGGCTTGGCCACCTCCTTTGATCTTTGTCATTCTTTTCCATCTACATGCGTACATGTGGATCTCTTGAATATCTACTTTGGTGTGAGTTTTGAAGCAAGTTCACTCTCACTAAAGTGGAATCTAAATTTTCCATAGAAAAAAGTACTCTTTGCTTGATCTATAAATAATTCATGATAAATGGACTTAATGAGGTCTTGATTCAAGTGTTGCAAGGAATTTTAGGCATCCACACTAGGTCTTGGACCCTTACAAATCAATTAACATGCTTTTAATGATGTCTTGTATAGATGTTGTAAAGTGTTGTAAGATGATTTTACACTTTTCTAGACTTAATTAACATATTTATCCTTTATTCAACATTGTAAAATGTGTTTAATAACATTATTATATCAATATAGAAGGTTCTTGAATTAAACTTAATGATAAACTAGTGTTGTAATATGTCTTGCACATTCATATTGGTTCTTGTACCTTTCTAGGTTGTGTGGACCTCATTTCAGTGTTGCAAAGTGTATTTAATCACACTTTCACATTGAATTTTGTGTCCCAAGCCCTATTTGGAAATTTACATAATCATTAATAGGCCCCTATTAACCCATATTGTGCATCTTGAGGCCTAAATTGATCAAATAACTGACAAACTTATAAATGTAAACCTTATTTCCTTATCTCCTAGCTTCTTAACTGTTGGAATGGCCCTTGTGGAACCCATTTGCAATGCATGGAGAAACAATCCCATCCAGGTGGGACCCATTCACCATGTGTGGTGAATGAGTCCTATTTGGCCCCATTTTGACCTTTGAGC
>VDFB02138789.1:0-17184 GCA_007258455.2 Sequoia sempervirens
TTTAGATTTCCAACCTTCTTCTCCATCTTCATCTCATACTCCATCATCTACTACATTTATAACATCTTGTGGTAAGTCAATGACCTTTCCTTCACAAGATAAAGGCTTGTCTCCTAAACCTTATCCTTTATCAGAGCAAGAGAATATTTTGTTGAACACTTGATTACTCTTCCTCCTCCAATGTGTGAGAAATTTTATAAAAATAACTCATTTTGTGCATATCATCAAGTGCATGGTCATTCCATAAATAAATTCCAAGACTTGAGTAATAAAATAAAACTTATTGATTGTGTTTCTATCCCATATGTTGATGCAGCTAATAATTTTAAATAATGGTATCTCCTCTATGGTGTTTATCCTCACTATGTGACATATGTAGCTTTATATATTTGCTTATTTTTATTCATGGTGGTAAAATCACGTGTGCAACCATATTTTATTTTATGGTAGCAACACCATAGTATCTTACATGGTTGTCTTTTCCTTTACACTTGGGGGGGCAAGGATAACTAGTTTTGGGAGGTGTGTATTATTTTCAAGGATCCCCTCTTTTCCTTAAAATCTCAACATAGCAGGTACATTGATATTTAAGGGGGGCATATCACCCTATATATTGCATTAAAGCCTTGTGATATTTGACTTATTGAAATACCCCTTTGTGGTGGTTTTGTTTATAATGCCTCTTGAGGCATTGTTATCAATTTGTCCCCTATGATGTTAAGCATTAATTCATCTCTCACAATGTTAAAATTTTGTGTGTGCTCTTTGAGGCGTAATTGGAAAAATAGTCTATGGATTTGGCATAATGGAGCTTGCTAATTCATTAACCTGAGTATTTTTCCATGGCCACCTAGTATAACACAAATTTCTTTTTGGTGAAGCCATGTGTTTCATGAGTGACCTAGCATAATGCAGTTTTTTGGTCCTTATGAGAGCACCATTTTATCTAACACATTTGATGGATGGTGTTTGGTATTTGAGACAAATTTAAGATCAAGGTCTCTTTACCTTCCTAACTCAAAATCCTTTTTCATTTACTAACCTCATATTTTTGTCTTATTATATTTTTATTTTTTTCTTATGTTCTCTATGTGTCTACTTTATATCTTTGGTGTGTTTACTTTGTGTATGGTATCATGTTTTCCTTGTGTCTTATGTGTCTTTTCTTCATGTATTATCTTATGTTTTCTTTTTATCTTCATTATGTTTGTTTTTATGTCTTCATTGTGTATGACTTATGATTGTCATATTGCATTATACTTTGTATGTGTGTTCCTTTGTCCCACATTGCTTTTCATAGGATCTTAAGCCTAGGGGCTAGCACATCCCCTAGATTCAATATCATTTTATCTCATCAATATTTTGGATAATCGAACCCTTCTAGGCTTATCCTTAATTTAATGTGAGTGTGAGTGTAAGTTAATACTCTCACTAAAGTGGGGGCTAAATGTAGCATCATAAATTTTCACCCTTGTCTCCCCTTATGTGTCTATACCTAATTGTGTATTTAATTTTCCTATTTTGTAATCATCAAAAAATTAGAGATTGAACTAGGAATTATCTTTTAACATGCAATTCATGAAAATTATGGCCCCGAACTAATAGGTCAAGGCTAGGGCACCCGACGCTCCTGTCCAACCGCTTTGGGCTTAATTTAAAATACGTTGGTGTCATTATTTTAAATTTTAAAAATACAAAGCCATTTGTCAACAATTAGTAATTAATTAGAGATAAATTAAAGAAATTCATAAAATACAAATCTTTTTCATCATTTGAAAACCTAATAGAGAGCCAACAACTTTTGGAAAGAAAAATTGAAGATCCTAAAATCAATCAAGAAAATTTAAGGGAAAAATTAGCAACATTATTACAATGGTTTCATCAATTAATATCATACTTTCATGTCATTAAGAAGAAAGAATCAATTATGTTCAAGGAGCTATTATGATCAATCATGAAGATGTATTGAGTTATCCTCTACATGCTATCTACAATAGCCTATTATGTAGGTAAGTACACCAAGATGGTGCACAAAAAGGGGGTCAAAAGTGGCCACTTTTTTTCTAAAATTAGCTAAACTTGAACTTGGATAAGTAATTTGAGACTCATGCACTCAAAATTGGAAGCTACTGAAAGAACAAGAATTGTAGAACTCTGAATCTAGTTTCTAAACCATAGAAGTTTTTTAAAAATAGATAATATTAAGAGGATCAAATTCTTTTTTCACACAAAAGTGTTCCTATTTTTTCAGCAAAACATAATATAGTTTCTAGCATGCACCCCTCAATTTTTCTAGTTGCATTTAGTATTTTCAAAAACCCATTGGTAGAAATATAGTTAATAATGAGTACTAGAATTTGTATTTTTTTTGTATTTTTTTTATTGAGTATTTTTTTTATGATTTTTCAAAAGTGGATGCATCCTAAAAATCACATCATCGAGCATCCACACCACATAACTTGCACCAAAATAATTGAACATGCAATTTTTTTTTAATGTGAAAAGAATGAAGTGTAGAACAATATTAGATTTTTTAAAATTTGGACAAGTAGGTCAAAAGTTATTAAAAAAAATCAATACATATGTCTCTAATAACTATGGAAACATTAGTGAAAGAAATTAAAAATAAACATGTTACTGTAGTTCAAATCTAAAAAAAAATTATATGGTTACAAACCTTAAAAGATGTGTGAAATAATGGTGGTAATTTTACTAAGATTTGATTTAAAATTTGTAACTTTGATGATGAGGAAGTTGAGAAACAAGAATGGAGGAAAAAATCATGTCAAGATGAGGTGAATGAACCATCCAAGCCTAAGTACATGGAAAACACCTACGTGTTTTATGAAAAATAAAACACGTACATGTTTGGTGCAAGCCAAAACACATACGTGTTTTGTAAAAGGAAAAGTGTATGTGTTTTTTAAAACAAAAACATGTAATTGTTTTATACATGACAGAACACGTATGTGTTTTGTAAAATCCAAAACACGCTCATGTTTTGGCCCAGACTAAAAGCATCGTGTCTTTGAATCTAACTATTTAGCTCCCTCTCCCTCCACCTTAGTCTCTAACTCTCCACATTCATCTCTATCAATATTCCTCTCTTTATGCCTCCATCCTTCCCCAAAAAATCTATTTATCCCTCTCTCTCCCTCAAAATATTCATATCTCTCCCCATCTCTCCCTCCTCTTTGTACTTTTTTTCTCAAATGTTTCTCTATTTCCCTCCTTCCTTTTCTACTCATTTTCTCCCATGTATCTCATTGTCTCTCTATACCTAACTCTCCATATCTCTAGTTCTTATTTCTCCCTATCTAAATCTCTCCCTTCCTCTTTCCCTAACTCTCTCTACCTCTCTATCTCTCTCAATACGTCTCTATGTAGGTTATAGTTCGCTCATGCTTCTAGGAATAAAATATCTCCCCCATGCTCAAAAAGTCATCTTAAAAGGAGCAAGTGTGTCATAATGTGTTCATGTTCCTATGAAGATAAAATCCTCCTTCTATCTCTCCATATTTCTTTTCCTCCCTCTCTTTTTCTCTCCCTCCCTCTGTCTTGCTCCATCTGTCTCTCTCTAATGCGCTCTCATTTCTATGAAGAATTTAGAGTTGATGGTATAGGTTTTATTATTAAGGGTTCAAGGTGCATCTCCTAATGTGTTTAGGGTTTAGGGTGTAGGGTTTATGGTCAATAGTAGAGGGTTGAGGGTCTACCTACCTATTTATATATCATATCAAATCTACCCCTCTCTACTCTCCTCCCCATCAATATTGTTCTCTATCTCACTTCTCTCTCTCCCCTAGATCTACCTCTCTCTGTATCTAACCAAGCTCTCTCTCCACTACCTACCTCTTTATCTAATCTTTCTATTGATCTCCCCTTCCTACCTCTCCCCTCATCCCTCCTTGTCTACCTCTCCCTCCCTCAATCTATGTAGATATCGCTTCTCTCTATCTCACATCTCTCTCTTTCTTATCTACCTCTCTCTCCATCCCTATGTATATCTCTCTTCTCTCTATCTCACATCTTCTCTCTCTCTAAAACCTCTCTAAATTATTTACTGTTTAGGGAATAGGGCATATAGTTTAGTGGTTTAGGGTTGATGGTTTATGATGGAGAGTTGAGATTTGAGGGTTTAGGGATTAAATTTGATTATATGTATATTTCATCATGTTAAATTCTCTATGTTGGGTTTTAGGGTTTAACATATATGGTATAAATTTTATGTATTAGTTTTTAGGTTATACAATGTAGGTTTTACGATTGATGATATAGGGCCTAGGTTTGAGGGATATGGTTTAGGGCTGAGGGTATAGGGTATAGGGTTAAGTATAGGGGTGAGAGTATAAGATTGAGTTATAATGTTTCGCTTTGAGGGTATAGGAACCCTGAGGGTTGAAGGTATAAGGTTTAGGGTAGAATGTATAGGTTTTACAACCTAGGGTTGAGTGTAGAGTTTAGAGCATAGGGTATATAATATAGTGTATAGGGTTTAGGATATATCGTTTAAGATCATATAGGGTTGAGGGCTCATCCAATAGGCTTTTGGTCCTAGGGTTGAGGGATAGGGTTTAAGGTTGAGAGTTGAGAGTATAGAACATAGGGTTGATTGTATATGGTTGAGGGTTTACTATGTAGGCCTTAGGGTATAAGGTTGAGGGACAATGTTTAGGGTCAAGAGGGTATATGGTGTAGGGTTGAGGGTTTGTCCTATAGACTTTAAGGCCTAGTGTTGAGGGATACAGTTTATGGTTGAGGGGCCAGGGTTTACGGTTGAGGGTATAGGGTATAGGGTTGAGTATATGGTTTAGGTTTGAGAGTACATAAGATTGAGTTATAAGGTTTAGGTTTGAGGGTATAGGAACCTTGCCCCCTGATCATAGAGACAAAGACAACCACCAAGAACTATCATGTTGTTGCTAAGAGAGATATGGTTGCACCTAAAATTGTACCACTATGAATACCAATGAGCAAGATACATAAATCTACTAATGCCACATAGTGATGAGCAATGTGAGAGGATGAAAATAAATATCAATTAGAGGAAGTAGGTGCATCAACATGAGGAAGAGCACCATAATGTTTAAGATGTTTAATTTTATCACTCAAATTCTTACATTCATTAGTAAAATGTCCATGAACTCTATGATATGCACAAAATGACATCTTGTTGTAAAATTTCTTTCATTTTTTGGAGGAAGAAGAATCAAGTGGGCTTCGAGAAGCCTCGGCAAGGTACTTTCTTGATCAACAATAGAGGATATTTCTTTCTTAACACAAGATGTCATACACATTATATGATAAGGCCTTAGATGAAGATGGAGATAAAGGTGGTTAACCTAGATCTTTCATGAAAAATTGTGGTATAGACTTCACTTGTTCTCTATCATTTTTCTTAATGTTTTCATTATATCCATTCTTAGAAAGGAGTTTGTATCTAATACCATAACATTCTTCCAACTCAAATGAAGAGGTTTTATGCTTCTGACAAGGATTGGCTTCTTCATGAGAACACAAGTCCTTTTTAAGTTTCTTAAAGTTACGCACCGTCCTCTCATGGGGGAGGGGAGTTTGAAGGCCCCCATCACCACTATGGGTTGATGTTGTTGATGTATAACCAAGTTGAGAAAATGAAACACAAGAGTCTATAGGTGTATATATTGTGAGATATTTTACTCTCCTGTAAAGGAGGGTGTAAAATCTAATGAACCCCAATCGTCACTAAAACATGTGTTTGAAGATGAATCCTTTATATATGACACTTTGAACTTTGAGGGTGAGATTTTGGACTCTTCTTTGAAACAAGGCGTAAAATCTAACGACCTCCATTCATCTAAAAAGATTTTTGTTGTAGGTGAAAGACAATTAGATTAACATCAACTTGTAGAGGTTCTACTTTGGAAGTTGGGATCAAATTATTATGGGAGTTGGAAGTGTTATGATCATGTTGAACTTGTGATTTATAGCTTCATTCATCTGCTTCAACCATGTATATCTTGTTGTTGTATTCAAATTTCATCTCACAGTGAAGAGTAGATGGGACTCCTTCTATAGCATGAATCCATGGTCTCCCTAGTAGAAGGTTGTATGAAAAAGGTTCTGGCATGATATGGATAGGGGTAGGAAAAACTATAGGGCTGACCTCAATAGGTAATGTGATCATTCCTAATGGTTTCCTATTAACATTGTCAAAGCCAAAAATATTAACATCATTAAGTTGAATAAGCCTCTTGTCCACACTAATTTTATCTAGGAGATCAATGCTACAAACATTAAGACCTATTCCATTATCTATGAGAGTGTGCATGACTGCGGTTTCATTAATGGTCACCTTTATCATTAAGGGATCATGTTTACTTTGTATCTCAAGTGAGGGAAATTCATGTTTAGGGAATGTGATTTTTGACTTTGTCACTTGCATACAATCAAAGGAGGATTCTACATCATTTAATTTCACAAAAAATTGGATATTCTTCATCTGCAAAATTTCTTGGATTATCCTATTGTATGTAGGTGATGTTTGAACAAGATCCCATAAGAATATCCTGGCGAGAGTATTTTTAAGTTCTTCAAAAAAATCATACTCCTTTCCACCATGTAAAGGAAAACAAGGAGCACTAGGAAAAATAGGTTGAGGCAATAGTAATGAAGCAAGAGTGGTTTTTGGTTGCCTAGTGTTCCTTGTATTATATGTGTGCATAATGGTATTGTAACTTAGTTGTTGCAAAACATTGTTACTATCAAGTTACATTATAAAATTGAAGATATCTCATGGATTTACCAGTTTCTTTTTAGGTGGTTTTATGATGGGAGGTGACTTAGGAGGCTCACTAATTAAAGGAGATCCAATTTGTATAGTCATAACCTCAACTGAGTTACCTAGATGACCTTCTACTGAGGGGGAATCTAATGTGAACTTAACATCTTCATCTATGCCATCCATGCTAGTGTTTGTTGAGAAAAATCTTGCATTGAAAGAGGGAGAAACAAGATTATCATGATGCTCAATAATTGGGTCTTCTAACACCAAAATACCTTTGTCACAAGTAGGAGAGGTATTGGGAGAAATTTTGAGAATAATTCCCAGATAAGACAGCCAGATACACCATGCATGATCTATTAGTTTTAAATATTTCCAATGGCGGTTGGCATGCATTAATCAATAACTACTAAATTTCAAGAATAGACTAAGGTAGAGTTTAAGGCTCTGTCCACAGATATAAGAAACAAACTCATGTAGACTAAAGTTTAACTAAAGGTCACACAAAGATCTGACCCAGGTGCCATTACTACAACAACAAGGCACGTCATGTGCATATCCTTAATCTGTTTCTCTTAACAGGTTCGATTCACCACCCTTTCCAATCCTACCACCACAAGACAGAGCATCGAGTGGATAAAAAAAGAAATAGATTATTGAATGGAAAGGACAAAATAGCAGTGGTAAAGTGGCCTAACTTGGTGAAATAATAGTAAAAATGGAACACTCTTTTGCATTCTTTTACATGTCGGTTGTCCAGAATTTTGCATGAAATCACTATTTACTAACCACCATGCAAGAAGATTACATTCTACAAGGTGGTGAAATTCTAAGAATAGATTACATAATTCCTATTAACAAATGGCCACCAAAATTATGATTGATATTTTTCACTCTAATATTCTATCACTTCAGGAGGACATAAATACATAGAAGTTGGTAACTTGAAGATAGGATGACAGTTTTACACATCCTGGAAATGCTCATACACCATTTACTAGACTTCACACAAATTTCATCTTAAAGCTAAATCTAGAAACAAATACTCCATGCATGTAGAAGAATCACAATAAATGTTAGGAGATAGTTAAACAAACATATGAAAAGTGGCACCCCATATGCAAGAAGCTTCCACGGTCATATGAACATCGACACTTGATTACTATCAAGCATGACCCAATATTGTGGCTATGACAAGTAGCTTAAGGGATCATTGAACTTATATAATCGTTCGTACAATACAATTTCCCAGAGATACGAATCAAGGATATTAATTGGTCAGAATAATCAATCATGTGTTTCCCAACATTTTTATCATAAGGAGGAATGTTATTTTATCTGACCAACTAAAATAAGGGAAATGACCTCTGATAGAGGATCAATTTGATGAAGCAAAATCGATTGATTACAAAGAAACAAGCACACCGAATGAAAGAATGGTTTTTAGAGAAAAACCTGAGGATGGCTAATTGAACTACAGATGTTTTGATATAGATTTGTAGTAGATTCAAGGTTATTTTCCAATTTCAATTTAATCAAAACTTAAAACAATTTCTATAGAAGTTCCAAAGATTTTACAACAATTTTCCAAACACAGCAATCTTTCAAATTTTCAACATATATTAAAGCTTCTAAACAAATATAATATTCTTCTTGTATAGGTGATCTTTCCAATTTGCATATCAATAATAACAATTAAGGAACCTGTTTCCGGATCCTAGAGGAAATGATGTTTGAAGTAGAGCTTCACCTTCTGATTCCAATTTACCAAAGCTTCTTCCAAATTATCCACTTTTCCAAAAATATGAAAAACAAAATGAGAGCCAAAATTTCTCGAGAACTTCTTTGGACCCAATTTTCAACAACCAATATTAACATCCTCTTCCAATTTTAACCTCTTTTAAAAATATATTTTCTCATTTTTGTGAAGTAGCCTCTTTTCTCTTTTAGTTAATGCAAATATTCTCTCCAACAATTAATTCCCAACAACAGTGTTTAATTTTTTCTAACACATGTCACAAATAAAATATATTTTCAACCAAATCACATATATTTCCTCTAAGATAATTACAAGCTATTTATGCATTTAATAATTCATTATTCACATATTAATTTCTAATTAAATTTAATCTAATTAATTTAATCGCTTTATAAAATAAATTTAATCTCAAAGATTAAATCACTTTACAAAATAAATTTAATTTAATTAATTAAATCAAATATAAAGCTTCTAACAACATT
Organism: Sequoia sempervirens; assembly: GCA_007258455.2. Classification (NCBI taxonomy): domain Eukaryota; kingdom Viridiplantae; phylum Streptophyta; class Pinopsida; order Cupressales; family Cupressaceae; genus Sequoia; species Sequoia sempervirens. Next base: position 9,005 of record VDFB02138789.1, read on the forward strand.
AATCAAGATTAATTAAATAATCACCAAAAACCATTATAAACATTAATTAACATTAATTTCCCACATAACACACCTTGCAAAATAAATAAACAAGGAAAATGTGGACAACATAACAACAAAGCATATTGAAACAAGGACTGATGACACATTGTGACTAGGGTTGTATCTTGACAAGGAAACCTTGTTACTATCTCCCAATCAACTATTCCATTAGGCAATGGACATGCTCAAACCTGTGAATCTAGGTGGATCTGATGTCCTGTACCTACAATCCTACAATAAAACATATGTCGTACATGTATATAAATCATGATTCAAACACACCATGAAGAGAAAATTGTGGAATCATAGGGCGCTCGCAGGCGAGTGATACAATCCCGTTCCCTTCACCAATACAGTGTCACATCAAAACTAATGAAACTTAAAACATCAATTAATTACAGATGAGAATATAATAATATCAACTCAAATAAAAAAATATGCTAACCATAAAGCATGTCATAATCAATAATCATCCATAAAGTGTACCATCACATCACAATATAAAAACCATCATTGCTCCAATGTGAGCAATCAAATAACAACAACATAGCATCATGGTCTATCAAAGTAAAAACATTGTCTGAAAATATAAGCAAATCAGAGGGGTGCTACATCCTCCCCCCTAGGATTAGGCTTACTCCTTGAAGCTTGCGAACAAATAGGGATAGAGCTCCCTCATCCTGTTCGCATCCTCCCAAGTAGCTGAAGCATCAAATCTCTTGGATCCCACTAGACCCTAACTTGCTCACTATCTCGATCCCTAAGTGTGAGTCTCCTATGCTACGTGACGGCCACAGGCTCCAAAGCCAATTGCCCGTCCTCTATCTGTAGTCTCCACATCTTTTCCCTGATGCTCTACCCAGTGATCATCAACTGTTGCAATCACTATGTGGAACCTTCCTACATCATCCCCTATTGGCTCTATGACTACCGATCTCTGACTAAATTCAAGTGTGCTCCTTTGAGGAAATTGTCTATCTATGTGGCCTTGTTGGCCACAAGAGAAACATCCTACATTTCTTCCATTTCCTCTGCCTCGAGGGGGTGCACTAATATGTTGAAACCCACCCCTACTAGCTATAGTCTGAGTGCTCTGAATTGACTGGTCAAGTTGATAAATCCGAACTCGCAACCAACTCTGGATTCTCCTAGATGAAAGACGACTACCAATCTAGACACCAATCATCCAAGTCTCATATATTAGGAAAGAACAACAGAAGGGGAGGGAACAAAATCTCAAGGATCTAAGTACTATATCCATGATTAACATACATTCTTCACATACACACAAACTCACATCACTGGGAATCACATCAGAAGGCTACACAAGGGTCCATCCAGATGCTGGAAAGTAGCATACTACTCCATGATACATAATTCATGAGCCAAGAGCCATTATCCATCTCACATAATTCATACCTCACACTTAGTTGCTTGAAGGTGTTAGGCCACACACACAAGGTGAGACCATCCAAGCAAGACCACAATGACCTATCTCTTGTTGTATAAGGTGGTTAGCCTTCAAGAGATAGTCATCACACATAGGTGGGTAGTGGGTCCTAGCTGTATATCAGCCTTACATACCCCCATCCTCAAGGTTCCTTGCATCTGCTTCCTTGTATACACTCACCAAGTCCGCCTCATATGTCCTTAGAGAGGAATCACAATATGACACATGGTCGACCTCGAAAACAATAAGGATAAACTAGTTTAGCCACCAAAGTCATAAATAAACATCAAATAAGATTCAATTTCAACAATAAAGTAAGAAATATGAGCAATTTCAACACTAAATCAAATGTAACCACAAGGACTACAAGTAAATAAGATCACAAAGGTGGCTAAACCATTACAATCAAACATAAAAAAAATATTAGCCTTCATAGTCAATCAAAAATCATCAATAACCATATAGGAAGTCCTCAATCTTTGAAATTGCATTGTACAACACTGCGTGACTAGACACTAGCCACCAAACGAGAAAGAAGGGAACATCGCTAGGCTATAATAGTAACCCTCATGTGGTGCAAAGTTAGCATGCCATCCACATGTCTCAGAGTGTACTCCTCGGCTACACCCTACCTCGTGTCGTCATGCAACGTGGTCATACACCAGCTGGAGAGGCACACATTGGTCATATGCTGCATGGCAATGTGTCTATGGCTCTACAGAAGTAGGCATGCGCAGAACACACCCCACATAGTGATACCTCGTGGAGAAGGCACACACAAGTACTCACCGTATCTAGAGGTATACATGGCTAGGACATACCCATATGCTAACCGACCCAAACACTATCAAAATCAAACATGGGTATCCCTCTACAAGTGTGTGAGGCCCCATTATGCTCATCACAAAAGTAGGCTATCACAGTTCACAATCTCATAATACACCTTCATGTTTCTATGCACGTGGCATCATTTCCTTGAGCCCAACTCACTACCATCAACAACACGGCATCATCACCAGCACTGTGTCAGAAAATCATTGGGGTGTGGCATCGTACCCATTGCATCATGTCAGAACAAGTGCGGCTATGGAATATACGATACATATATGAGTATATCAATATGGGGCTACTTGAGCTTCACCTCTCATAAGGACGAGGTTGACTCGCTAATGCTAGCTCAACATCCCTATGGATAGCTAGGCATAAACTAAAAAACCAATGTTATTGTACTCAAAACTATGGGGTTTAGGCTAGCACATATGGATCAAGTACCCTATTCCATCATAAGGGAAAGTAGTGAGTACGTTTCCTTGGGATCAGTTGAGCTAAGACCGCTCTATGTCACAATGTGCGTATGCTGCACACTCTTCCCAAGAAACTTTGTAGTTGCTACTACCCCTTCATGGATTGAGGGCTAGAGAACCAAAAGAAAAGAATCTATGAAACTACCTTTTGGCTATTCTTATATATAGATTTTCAACCACACATGGGTTGGCCCTCAATCAAGTAACAAATATACAAACACACAAAATGGTACAGTTAATCCCACACTAAATACAACATATTTCATATGGATGGGTACACCATATCACCATCCCATGGGCCCACAAAGCAAGTACGGGGGTATTCACAACACTCAACCAATGCACAATCACTATTTTCACACATTTACAGGGGGGATACAATTATATACACAATTCCATAATTATATTTACTTCCATAATCCATGTGATTCATATCATCACATATATCCCTAACCCATCATTAGCTTTTCTTGCAATACACCCATCACAAATCCATATTTCACTATTCAGAATAGAAAAGCATTTATCTTTTATACAAGAGAGTGGTTAAACCTCCACACTACTCCATGCCATAAATACATACTAACATACTTAAGATAGAGCATCCCTTATTCATTTCTAACATAATTATCAATTATTTAGTCATCTAATAGGAAGAATAGAAGGAGAGAAGATGAACATCTTGTATCTACCTCTAGGGTCAACCTAGTTTCCCTAAACATAAACCACTCAATATAGTCAAGGAAAAAAAGAAAGGAATACACACATAAGAGTACAAACAACAAGGATAGCCTAATGGGCTCATGTGAAACCAAAGTACCCAGTGTTAGAACTTGGGCTCTGAAACCATGTGTAACGCCTTGCCACATAATCCTAGAGGATTACGAAAACACAATGGAAGTGTAACATTTTTTTTTTAAATGTAATTAATAACAAGTAAAGTGAACTACACTTAACTCAAACATCCTCTAAGGTATGCGACAATGCTTACATTTGAATCCCATAAAACAAAAATGTAATCTAACCCTTACCATATAAAATTAAACTCATGATATAAAGAACATAGGTCCAAAAACATTAAACTCGAATGTCATACATAGTCTTTGCCTAATCAGCCAGTAAGAAAACATGCACATAGCAATCCCAAACTGCACTTCTCACAATGGTTAAGGAATAAATTTTAAGAATAAGTCCCAAATAAGATAGCCAGATACACCATGCATGATCTATCAGTTTTAAATATTTCCAATGGTGGTTGACATGCATTAGTCAATAACTATTGAATTTCAAGAATAGACTAAGGTAGAGTTTAAGGCTTTGTCCACAGGTATAAGAAATAGACTCATGTAGACTAATGTTTAACTAAAGGTCACACAAAGATCTGACCCAGGCGCCATTACTAGAACAACAAGGCACGTCATGTGCATATCCTCAATCTATTTCTCTTAACAGGTTTCATTCACCACCCTTGCCAATCCTACCACCGCAAGATAAAGCATCAAGTGGATAAAAAAAGAAACATATTATTGAATGGAAAGGGCAGAATAGTAGTGGTAAAGTGGCCTAACTCGATGAAATAACAGTAAAAATGAAACACTCTTTTGCATTCTTTTGCATGTTAGTTGTCCAAAATTTTGCATGAAATCACTATTTACTAACCACCATGCAAGAAGATTACATTCTACAGGGAAATGAAGTTCTAAGAATAGATTACATAATTCCTATTAATAGATGGCCAACAAAATTATGATTGAGATGTTTCACTCTAATATTCTATCACTTCAGAAGGACATAAATACATAGAAGTTGGTAACTTGAAGATAGGATGACAATTTTAAACATCCTAGAAATGCTCATTCACCATTTGCTAGACTTCACATAGATTTCATCTTAAAGCTAAATCTAGAAACGAATACTCCATGCATGCAAAAGAATCACAATAAATATCAAGAGATACTTGTACAAACATATGAAAAGTGGCACCCCATATGCAGGCAGCTTCCACAGTCATATGAACATCAACACTTGATTACTATCAAGCATGACCCAATACTGCGGCTATGATAGGTAGCTTAAGGGATCATCAAACTTATTTAATCATTTGCACAATACAATTTCCCAGAGATACAAATCGAGGATATTAATTGGTCAAAATAATCAATCATTTGTTTCCTAGCGTTTTTATCATAAGCAAGAATGTTATATTATCTAACCAACTAAAATAAGGGAGACGACCTCTGATAGAGGATCAATTTGCTAAAAAAAAATTGATTGATTATAAAGAAACAAGCACACTGAATAAAAGAATGGTTTTCAAAGAAGAACCTGAGGATGGCTAATTGAACTACAAATGTTTTGATATAGATTTGCAGTAGATTCACAATTATTTTCTGATTTCAAAACAATCAAAACTTAAAACAATTTCTACAAAATCTCTAAAGCTTTTATAGCAATTTTCCAAACATGGTAATCTTTCAAAATTTCAACATATATTAAAGCTTCTAAACAAATATAATATTCTTCTTGTACATGCAATCTTTCCAATTTGCATATCAATAATAACAATTAAGGAACCTATTTCTGGATGCTAGAGGAAATGATGTTTGAAGTAGAGCTTCACCTTCAGATTCCAATTTACCAAAGCTTCTTCCAAATTATCCACTTTTCCATAAATATGAAAAACAAAACCAAAGCCAAAATTTTCTAAGAACTTCTTTCCCAATTTTTAACAACCAATATTAACATCCTCTTCCAATTTTAACAACCTCTTTTAAAAATATCTTTTCTCATTGCCATGAAATAGCCTCTTTCCTCTTTCAGTTAATGCAAATATTCTCTCTGACAATTAATTCCCAACAACAGTGTTTAATTTTTTCTAACACATGTCACAAATAAAATATATTTTCAACCAAATCACAGATATTTCCTCTAAGATAATTACAAGCTATTAATTCATTTAATAATTCATAATTCACATATTAATTTCTAATTAAATTTAATCTAATTAATTTAATCACTTTATAAAATAAATTTAATCTCAAAGATTAAATCACTTTAATTTAATTAATTAAATCAAATATAAATCTTTTAACAACATTAATCAAGATTAATTAAATAATCACCAAAAACCATTATAAACATTAGTTAACATTAATTTCCCATAGAACATACCTTGCAAAATAAATAAACAACAAGGAAAATGTGGACAACATAACAACAAAGCAGGGTGTGTGCAAGAAGTTGAGTCCACTTTTTGGCCAAAAAGTGGAAGTGTTTTCCCTGATTTTCAGTATTTGACACATTTGACCTTAAAATTTGAAGCACTTAGAGATGAAATCTTTAAAAAAGTCACCAATCATAAAATGTAGTGCTCGGAGTCTAGTTTCCAAATATGTAATTTATTTCAATACCCAGATTTTACAAATTGAGTTTCAATAGGAATTTCAAAAAACCACTATTTAAAAGTCATTTTTTTGTACCATACCATGCACGTGTACGACATCCATATTTTGACTTAAATTATCGTATTTTTCTAAATCCTTTTGGGAAAAGTTTTATGACTCATTGAACCTTGCTCTTGATATTTTTTTGTAATTTTTTATTGAATATTTTTTTTTGTTAATTTTTTATTAGGCAGATTTGTTGTTTTGAAAAATCGTCATGTACGACATGCATAAGATGACCTAAACTTATCATTTTTTATTTTTTTTTTTAAATTGAAAAGAATTGTCTGAAGTTTTCTCTCGTGCAATCCGTTTGTCAAAATGTTATGTTGATCAAAAGTTATTCAAATAGTAAAAAACTCTGATATTTAAAGTTTATGGACCAATTTTATTAGAAATTAATTGAAAAATGCAAAAAATAATTCAATTGCAAAAAAAATTATATATTTAGAATCTGCATTGTTTGATCTAAAATGGGTTTTCATTTTGTCAGAAAATTTTCAAAAAAAGGTCGTCAGCCATATGTCCAAAGTCGATATTTTGCTTTGACATTGTTAGGGCTTTCAATTTGCAGGTCAAACCAGGTTGAAGGCTTAGGTTCGGACTTCCAAAGCTATTCCCGAACCTAAAACCATGGCAAAAACCCACCCACGATGCAAAACCAAATTCAAATTTCAAAAAACGGGATCCCGATTATAACACGGGATCCCATTTAGTAATAAACGGGATCCCGTGTTATAATCAGGATCTCGTTTTGTTTTCGACCGTTGAAAAAGTAACGGGATCCTGTTTATAACACGGGATCCCGTTACCCTTACAACGGCTCGCGGAGTGAATTCTAATAAACGGGATCCCGATTATGGAGCGGGATCCCGTTTATTAGTAAACGGGATCCCGTTTAGTAATCGGGATCCCGTTTTATTATAAACGGGATCGCGTTTTATAGACGGGATCCCGTTTTATATTATTTAAAAACACTGTTGACAATTACTGTCAACTCTGCAACTTTGCAACTTGACATTTACGGCCGAGAGCACTGAAAATCAATTATTTTTCATATGTTATTGTATTTACAGGTGGTCAACTTGATTTTTTGTTAATTTTATCAAAGGGAGCATCGTCTACACCATTTTTGAAGTGAAATTTACAATATGGATTGAATTTTTCAAAGGAAGCATAAAGAGAACAATTTTTAAAGTGGAATTGTGGTAGTTTTCTATTTGTTTTGAGGAACACCAGAAGAAGAATTTTGGCGTAATAGGTATTCAACTTCCAATTTGGATTCAATATTTTGAAGTATTTCACTATTAACATTCATCTGTGCTTGAGAATTTTATAATTATGGGAGATAAATTTCGTAATAAGAGAAGAAAGACATTGACTCCTTAAGAAGTTGAAGCAAATAAAGAAAAAGAGAGACAAAGACAAAGAGAAAGAAGAATGAGAATAAAATCAATGAACGATGGTGGAGCAACCAATTCAACAACTATTGAAGATGAAAACATTGAAGATACCATAGTTGTACATGAAGCTAATTTGCAAGGAGTCAATTTGGAGAAGAATATGATTATACAAACAAGTCCTACTATGTATTCAAATCCCTCTTTGAATGCTATGGAGAATGTTTCAATATACACAAATCCAGGTACGTCTTCAAATCCACATGTTAGTGACATGGTAAATTTGTTTGTAGAAGATTTACAAGAAGCTGGATATAATGATGTTGACATTGACTATATTCAAAGAAATGAAACTTTTATATAATTTGTTGAAAACAAAAAAGAAAAATCTTTTGTTGCAAATGAAAATCAAAATGATCATTTTCTTGAAAATGAAAACAATACCTATATTTTTGATGAAAATGAAAATGAAAATGAAAACCGTTTTTTTGATGAAAATGAAAATGAGAACCGTTTTGTTAATGAAAATGAAGATGAAAAT
>VDFB02138790.1:0-10551 GCA_007258455.2 Sequoia sempervirens
TGAGCTCGCCGCCAGATCTGACGCCCAGCCCCTGGTCGCCCAGCGGACCAGGGGTCTATTTTTTTTTAGCCCCTGAGGGCTCTGGAGGACCTTCTTGTGCATTTTCAGGAGCTTTCACAAAATCGGGTGTCAAATGGGCATACGATCTCCATTTTTTTCAAACGAGATACCGTTGGAAAGCTACTTCCGGCGCCGTTCTGATGGATCAGGTCTGATTTCCTGATTTTTCCGTTTTAATGCTGTTATCTCAGTCAAAGTCAGAACTTGTTTTTTGCACTCCCGGAGCCATATCTTTTGCATCCGGACTCCGTTTTCTGCAAATGAATAGGCGTTGGAAAGCTCTCAACCTGCACTATTCAGCTATGTGATCCTTGTTCTTCGAATTTTATTCAGGTACACGCGAATTTGTTTGAAGCTTTTTTGCTTATGCATTGCTTCCTCCTTCGTTTGTACTAGGGTTTGGGTTTCTCTTTTGTGGGGGGTGTTTTTTCTCGCTTTCTGTCATTTATATCAGAAATCTAGAACACCGAAACTCTCAAAAACAATCAAACCCTTCTGCATCTTCTGTCTATTCTGAAAGATCACATAATAATAAAAAACACCAGCAGGTACAGTTACAGGTATAGGTGCAGGGTTTCATGGCAGACTCCTCAGTTGAGTTACTCACATCACACAACTATCACACCTGGAAGTCTCGTATGACGAGGCTTCTCAGGTCCCGAGGGTTGTGGTCTTGTCTAGATGAGGTTCAACCTCAGTTGCAGCGTCTTTTTGAGATTCTCCAGCACAGGAATAAGATGGATGAAGCTATGGGTTTGCTATCTTTGCACGTTTCAGACAGCCTTCTATTTCACCTTGATGCTTTGCTCACTCCTCGCGACATTTGGTTGAAGTTTGAGACACTTTTTGGGACTATTAATGAGTTCCGAGCATTACAGATTGAGGCTGAGTTGACTTCACTGTTACCTGAATCATTTCCCACCATTGAGGATTTTTTGACCCAGTTCAAAACAATCCGCAATATTTTACAGGGTTGTGGCAAGAATAAGTCAGACACAGAGTGCATTTACTTGATCCTTTCGAAGCTTCGTGGTCCATTTCAGATATTTGCTTCTTCATTCTATTCCACCATGGATGGTCTGGGTACTCGTTTTACCATGCCTACCTTTGATGTGTTTTGTGAGCGTTTGTCTCGTGAGCAGTCACACCTTTCTCAGATTGATATGCTCTCAGGATCAAAGAACAAAGCATTGGTTGCTCAGTCATCTAAGGAGAAATCGAAGCAGAAATCGAAGCCCAAGAAAGATTCAATAGGCCGTGAGCATTCCTCCAAACCACCTCCTAAGTCTGATTCCAAACCACCACTTAATCCGAAACAGGGAAAATCTTCGCAGTCTGGTGAGTCTTCCTCCAAGACTAAAAAGAAATCAGCAGACACTTGCACCTTCTGTGGCAAGGAAGGACATCCAGTTTCCAGGTGTTGGAAACAATTAGAGGCTTTAGAGGAAGCCCTGCAGCAGCATAACATCTCCTCACCTCAGTCGTCTTCTCCTTCCACAGGGAAAGGTCATGCTCTCACTGCTCGCGCATCGACCTATGGGTCCACTTGGATTCTAGATTCTGGTGCTTCTCACCATATGACTCATACTCAGCAGTTGGTCACCTCTCTTGCCTCTTGTGGTACTTCACAGATTGCAGTGGGTGACTCTTCTCAACTTTCTGTCTTGGGTTCAGGTTCTATCACCTTGGATGGGGGTACTCTGCAGGATGTTCTGGTTGTTCCTGACATCTCGACAAACCTCTTGTCCATTTATCAGATTTTCCATTCTGGCTCTGGTAAGACAGTTGAGTTCTCACCACATCATGTGGTTATTCGGGACCTCCATGACTCTGATTTGATTGTGGCTACTGGGTATGTTGATACTGCATCTCGTCTTTACAGATTTGATGGATTTGAGCCTTCTACGGGTACAGGTTCATCTCTTATAGCACATGCAGATTCCGTGAGTAAGCTTTGGCATGAGCGTTTGGGCCATGTCAATTACCGATATCTTCAGCAGATGAGTACTCAGGCACTTGTTCTTGGTCTTCCCCCGATTTCCTGCACAGACGGTGTTTGTCATGGTTGTGTGCTTGGAAAGCATCACAGGGATCCCTTTCCGAAGGGAAGCGCCACTCGTGCTTTGGCACCCTTGGAGTTGATTCATAGTGACCTCATGTCATTTCCCACTCCTTCCTTTTCTGGGGCCAAGTATGTACTCACATTCATTGATGACTTCTCCAGACGCACATGGGTGTACTTTCTTAAGTACAAGTCTGATGTCTTTGATTCCTTTCGAATCTTCAAGACATTTGTAGAGAAGCAGTCTGGCCTTTGTATTCGGTGAATACGTACAGATAATGGGGGGGAGTATGTGAATCAGGCTTTCAGAGATTTTTGCACTGAGCATGGTTTGCAGCATCAATTTACTGTTCCCTACACCCCTCAGCAGAATGGTGTCGCTGAGCGAAAGAACAGGACTTTACGGGAGATGGCAAATTGTATGATTCAGTCCAGGTCCATGGATCCATCTTTTTGGGCTGAGGCAGTTAATTGTGCCAATTATATTTAGAATCGGATGCCTCACAAGGCGATTCGACATATGACTCCTGAGGAGGCTTGGTCTCATGACAAGCCTGATGTTTCATCATTTTGAGTATTTGGTAGTGAGGCATGGGCCTTTATTCCTGATGCTCAGCGAAGAGCCATGGAGCGGAAGAGTCGACCCCTTATTTTAGTCAGCTACTGTGAGGATGTTAAGGCGTACAGGTTGTTTGATCCTGATTCCAGAGAGGTCCTGTTTCGACGGGATGTCCAGTTTGATGAGCGCCTTCCCACAGTGGATACCCTGTCTCCAGTGTCTCCTTCACTACCTCTTCCTCCCACCGCCCCTCTTCAGGATTATGGTGAGGATGATTATGTTGAGGATAATTATGATGAGGATGCTGATGATCCCCCATCTCCACCTCCTCTTGCTCCACCTCAGATGCCCAAATGGGCTCGCTTTACTGTTGAGGCAGCAGGATCTCTGGCAGGTGATCCTTCAGACACTCATCGCACCCGTTCTCATATTGCGGGTTCTAGTCTTTTGAGTCATGCTCTTTCAGAGGATCCTCAGAAGTTTTCTGAGGTGACTGGTCACCCTGAGTGGGATAGTGCTATGGAGGAGGAGTATTCTTCTTTGATGAGAAATAGTGCTTGGGATCTTTGTCCTCTTCCTAAGGGCAGAAAGATGGTTCGGTGCAGATGGTTGTATCGCACCAAGTATGCTGCTGATGGTTCTATTGATAAGTACAAAGCACGTCTTGTTGCGAAGGGTTTCTCACAGGTTGAGGGTATTGATTACACCGAGACATTTGCCCCTGTTGCCAAGATGAATTCTATTCGCTTTGTCCTATCCCTTGCAGCTTCTCAGGTCTGGTCCATTTATCAGATGGATGTGAAGAGTGCATTCTTGCATGGTGACCTACAGGAGGAGATCTATATGGAGCAGCCTCAGGGCTTTGTTCAGGATGCTTCTTTGGTTTGCAGACTTCGGCGTTCATTATATGGTCTCAAACAGGCCCCTCGGGCTTGGTATGAGAAGATGGACTCTTTTTTGCTCTCCACTGGTTTTACACGCTGTCATTCTGATCCTACAGTCTATATTCAGAATCTTGAGGGTGAGATCCTGATTCTTGTTCTATATGTTGATGATCTCCTCATCACAGGTAGTTCATCCTCTATGATTCAGCATGCTCAGCGAGCTTTGATGGAGCAGTTTGAGATGACCGATCTCGGTCTTCTGCACTATTTTCTTGGTCTTCAGGTGATTCAGTCTTCTGATGGGATCTCCATTTACCAGCAGAAGTATGCTCTTAATATGCTTCAGCGCTTTGGCATGCTTGATTGCAAGCCTGCCCCCACACCTTTTCAGTCAGGGGTTGTTTTGACTTCTACTTGCCCCACTCCTTCTGTAGATTCTACACTTTACAGGCAGTTGGTCGGCAGTTTGTTGTACCTGACTCACACTCGTCCTGATCTTTCCTTTGCGGTTGGCCTTGTCTCTCGATTCTCCCATGATCCTCATGAGAGTCATTGGCAAGCTGCCAAACGTATTTTGCGGTATATTCAGGGCACCCTTTCTTATGGCATTCACTACACATCAGGGGATCCTCACATTGTTGGCTACACTGACTCAGATTGGGCTGGTGATGTCAATGATCGAAAGTCTACTTCTGGCTTTGTTTTCTGTCTTGGCTCTGGTCCTATCACATGGTCTTGCAAGAAGCAGACTGCTCATGCATTATCATCTACAGAGGCTGAGTACCGAGCTGCTGTGCTCGCTAGTCAGGAGATCTTATGGCTTAGACAGTTGATGACTGAGTTTGGTTTTCCTCCTGATAGTCCCACTCTTCTTTGGTGTGACAATCAGAGTGCTATACACATTTCTCGCAACCCGGTGGAGCATCAGCGGACGAAGCACATTGAGCTTCATATGCATTTCATCCGACAGTTGATTCAGGAGGGTGTTCTCCTCTTGGAGTATATTACCACTGCTGACCAGGTTGCCGACATCTTCACGAAGCCTTTTGCCTCGCCGCGCTATCTTCAGTTGCGATCCATGCTTGGGGTGAAGGAAGTTGTCCTTGGGGGGTCTTTATGAGGCCTTCCTTCCTTCATGTTTCTTTCAGCATGTTTTTCTATCTCTTTTTGGAGAGGAGTTTTTTTCCCACTGGGTTTTCTCCTTGTTCTCCGTTTCATAGAGATTTCCTTGTACTTGGGTTCCTGATCTGGCCATGTTGCCGGGACCCATTGTTTTTTGCTTTCAGTAGCTTCTTCTAGGTTTTAGCTTCTCCCTAAGTCTAGCTTAAGGGGGGGTGTTAGAGTAATTGGTTATTGACTTGGTTAATTAAACAGTATTTGTTTAATTAATTAAAGTCCCTTTTACCTCTTTTTACACTTAAGCTAACATTAGGTGAATAGTAATTAATTATTTTATTAATTACTATTTTGCAAGCCTAGGGTTTCCTTTTTTAGGTTTTTTGGCCTATATGTAGTTGAAATCTTCTCTTTTGTAATATGAACTCTTATTTTCATTTTGGTGAATATTGAGCTCCACATCTTTTGAGAACTTCTTTGTTGCTTCTCTTTGCTTCTTCTTGTAACAGGTATTTTTTGCTTGCAGAGATCACTGGGCTCCTATGAAGTTGTATTTGCTCAACTTCTACAAAACCACTCCCTAATACAACCGCAACCAAAAAGACATGTTTAAAAACTACATAAGAGGCACTTTAAATTATTTTGTTGTTTCATTGGAAAGGCAGAATAGTTTACAGATCTGTTGGTTTCTGCCAATTGTGATTTCTGTCAAGCCCTGTAAGGAGCGCATGGGATATTTCTTCAGATTGATTCAGGTGAAATCTATTTAATCTGCTGTTATTTATCTCTTGTCACAGAGATTCTTTATCTTGAGTTTTCATTTCAAATTTAAGCAAGAAAAATTAAGTAGTTTTGATTCTGCAATCTGTGCAAACAGTGTGCAATTTTTTACAATTCACAATGCAGTCTATTGTATCAATGATTAGGGGAACATTAACTAGAGAATATACTTGGATAGAATAGTATAGAAAGTAGAAAACACGCTCATTTTCAATGATCTATGGTGTAATATTTGTGATGAAGATGTCCAACCTACAGCATCAACTGTTGTTAAAGAGAGAAATGTGACAATATAAAATTCAAAAGCCTTGGCTTTGATAAAAGCTTTTGTCAATAAAGATGTTTTTAGACACATAAAAGGGTGTAAATTTTCTTGGATGCCCTTCAAAAATTGAGAGATCTATATGAATTTCATTTTGAATTGGAGTTTAATTCAGTTATAGATGAAATTATTTGACCTTGAATTGAAGAATGGAGATGTCATGAGTTTGGCTTCTGAAATTCGAGCCATAAAACAAGATGTTGATGTTGCTGGTAGGAAAGTTAATATCTATCTCACAACCTTCATAAAGGCACTTCTTCCAACACATTCCACGTATTTGGAGTCTCTTCAACCAAGTAACCAATTGAAGACCATCTCTTATGATCAATTGATCAAAAAGTTGGCAAAATGTTAGAAATCTTTTGGAAGAAAAATTGATAAAATTGATGAAAATGTTTCTCTTTCCCATCAAAAAGACAAGCCTCCTAATAAGAATTCTTCTAGAGGTGGTCATAGTAATAGAGGAAAAGGTAGAGGTCAATGGAAGAATAGAGGAAGAGGAGGTGCATATGGCAAAGGCCACTCCCAACATGACAACGAAAATGATAGGAACCACTTGTATTGTAAACAATGTGGTTGAAAAGGTACTCATGAAGCACATGAATGCAAGCAAGCTCTCATGGGATAAAATAGAAAATTCTTTTAAACAAAAAGATAAAACACATAATGATGATTAAACTTCAGGAGCAGCCCAATTTGCATGTGGTAGTGATAATGATCAATAAGTGCTTTCTGTTTCAAATTTTGCCTATTATAATTCATTTAATACTTCATGGCATGATGCTTGGGTGTTAGATACTGGAGCCACACAACATATGACATTTCAACATGATTATTTTGAGGAATTTCATGAAGATGTTTGTGGTACAATCTATTTGGTAGATAAATCAAGCCTCAAGCCTGTTGGAAAAGGAACCATTACGCTCAAATTGCCTGGCCTTCCAGATTTTGTACTTCATGATATCTTGTATCTCCCTCAATTTCAACGCAATTTGTTGTCACTAGTATTGATCCGACAACAAGACCACTCCATTTTGTTGGAAGATGGACAAGTGGTTGTTGGGAAGAAGTCAAATAATCACATTGCTTTTACTAGTTGTGAAGATGGCAAGTTATTAAAACTCCAAGGCACTTCAGCCCTTTCTAGGAGTTTTGCATATCTTCTAGAAGAAGGTGATTTATCTCCTAATCTTTTATGGCATGCGAGATTTGGACATGTTAATTATGATAGCATTCATATCATGCAAAAGAATGGTATTGCAGGTTTGCCCACTTTGCCTAAGACAATTGACAAATGTGAAGCTTGTATTCTTGCAAAACAACATAGAGATTCTTTCACTTGCTCGACTTGGTGAGCAAATAGAAAATTGCAACTTATTCATTCTGATTTAGGTGGGCCTTTACAAGTGACTTCTACTGGAGGATGTAAGTATTTTATATTGTTCATTGATGATTATAACCGCATGACTTGGATGTTTGCTTGCAGAAAAAATATGAAGATTTTGAAACTTTTAAGAAGTTTCCCGTTATGATTGAAATTCAAGCGAAATCTCAAATTGGTACTCTTCAAACAAACAATGGTGGATAATTTACTTCCATAGTTTCTGAGGATTATCTTCGTCAAAATGGGATTCAACATCATCTCCCTATTCCAGGCACTCCTCAAAAAAATGGTGTTGTTGAAAGAATGAATAGAACTATCATGAATATGGTTGGAGCAATGTTATATTTCAAAGGAATCATGTTACATTTTTGGGCAGAAGTAGCAAGAACAACAGTCTATCTTTGCAATATATCTCCTTCATTTGATCTTCACCAAACAACTCCATATGAAGTTTGGTTTGGTTATCCTCCGTCTGTTTAGCATCTTTGAATTTTATGGCTCCACTTGTTATGCCTTGATTCCAAAGGAGAAAAGAAGGACAAGTTGCATCAAAGTAGTTATAAATGCATTTTTCTTGGCCATTTTGAATCCTCAAAATCCTATAGGTTGTACGATGAAGTTAACAAGAAATTCTTCATTGCACGAGATGTATTTTGTGAATCTTCCGAAAATGATGCAAATATTGGCTGCCAATTAAAACAACTTGACAAATTTGTCACGTTTATTGCTTGGAAAGAACATACATGTGAGATTCCTCAATATGGGGGGTAATTAGTCATTTAGAACCACCTTTGTTGGATCCATCTATAAAATCTCTATCTCGAGATGTTCCAACTCAAAATGCTCCATCTCTAAATCTGCAAGAAGCAACCACCTCTAATGATGATTTCCAATCTTTTGATAAACATGGGAGTTTAGAACAATTAGCCACTAATGGAGCTTATAGTTAAGAAATGGAAGCACCTTTGGTCCAACCAAAATCTTCCAAGTGGGCCAAACAAGTCCAACAAACTTTGAAAAATTTAAGACCCAATGAAATAGGAAAAACAGGCACAAGAAGTTCTTACAAAGCAAAGCAGCAGGCTCAATCTACTATTGAAGGTGACTTAGAGTCTTTTGATGAACTCAATATCACAATGGTCTCAAAACCAACTTCCTATAAAGAAGCTAAAGATATTGCAGTGTGGAGGCAAGCTATGTAAAATGAGTATGATGCTCTTCTAAAAAATGGCACATAGGAGTTGGTTGAACCTCCACTTGGTTATAAACCTATTGTTCGCAAGTGGATCTTTAGAAACAGATCTAAAGCAGATGGTTCACTTGACAAACATAAAGCCCGACTTGTTGCAAAAGGTCATGCTCAAAAAGGGGGCATACATTATGATGAAACTTTTGCAGCTACAGAAAAATGCACTACTATTCGTGCTTTGTTGGCTCTTTCAGCACAAAATGGGTGGAAAGTTCATCAAATTGGCATCAAAACTGCGTTCTTGAATGGTGATCTCAAAGAAACAATATATATTACTCAACCAAAAGGATATAAAGTCAATAGTCAAGAACACCAAGTATGCAAGCTCATAAAATCATTGTATGGTTTAAAGTAAGCCCCCCAAACCTGGTATGAAAAACTCACCAAACATCACTTGAAGTTGAATTTCAAGCATTTTGAATTTGATGATGCAACTCTTTTTGTCAAAAAGGTCAATAGCATTGTTGTCTATCTTGTTGTTTATGTGGATGATTTATTATTCACTGGTAATAATAAGGATTATGACCAAACTGTGAAAAAAAAAATTGAAGCAAGTGTTTGACATGACTGATTTGGGCCATCTTCATTACTATTTGGGTCTTGAGGTCATTCAAAAACATATGTATATATTCATCACCCAACAAAAATATATTGGTGAACTTCTCAATAAATTTGGCATGGTTGACTACAAACCACTTGGTACTCCTATAGAGCAAAATTTAAAACTCACATCAAATGACTCTATAGCATTAGTTGATGCAACTACACACAGACAACCTGCCCAAATATTTCTTTCGCTGTTGGAGTTCTCTCTAGATTCATGCAACAACCTAGAGATAATCATTGGTTAGCAGCCAAACGATTTCTTCAGTATTTGAAAGGCACTCAAAACTATGAGCTCAAATACTTCAAGGCAACACACTCCTCTTTGCTTGGATATTCAGATTCTGATTATGCAGGTGATTTGAAAGATGACAATCTACATCCGATTTCTTAATGCATCTCAGGTTTGCAGTCATTTCTTGAGAATCTAAGAAGCAACAAGTGCCAGCTCTATCCTCTGTAGAAGCTGAATATATGGAGCCTCTATGGTAACTTGGGAAATCTTATGGCTTCACAGAATTTGTGAAGATTTACAAGAACAACAAGTTTCATCCATACCACTCTTTGTTGAAAACAATCTGCAATCAAAATGACCAAAATTCCAGTTTTTCACAATTGAACCAAACACATTAACACCAAGTTCCATTTGATTTGACACCAGGTGAAAGATGAAGTGTACAACTCAAATATTGTCCCACAGTAGATCAACTCGCATGTATTTTTACCAAAGCATTTGGACAAGAGAAGTTTGAGAAATTTTTAAGAATGCTTGGTTCAACCCCTTCAGGTTAAGGGGGGAATGTTATCATGTTAATTATCGGGTTATTTGTGTTTTGTTAGATTTTATCTGTTTTGTCAGTTTTCTGTTTTCTGTTAATGCAGTTTGTTAGGCAGTTCCACTGTTTTCTCTTTGCCTTTAAAAGTATTCTCCTTTTTCAAATTAATACAGTTTTTGTGCCTTTTTCTGTTCCATTTTGTAAATCCTGGTCTGACACTTAATCCAGGTGTCGATTAGGGTTAATAAAAACATGGAAAGGCAGGTATTTTTAGGCAGACAAATGATTTATTTTGCAACACAAAACTGAAAATTATCATTTTGAGGTGAAGAATTCTAAATATGTTCTTCATTTGAATGAGAAAAGTGGAGACCATAAATATGGTTTACTGCGCGTAGAGTGATGAACCTCTGAAGGGCACTGAAAGTTGAAAATTTCAACACTGTCTCTAAATCAAACAGACTCCTCAGAAAACAAAAAACAAAAGATAGACGTTAAAGAGCTCAGGTTTCAAATCGGTAGTATTAGAAAAAAGCTTTTTGGGAAAAGCTTTTCAGGCTTTGATGAAAGAACAATCTGCTGACATTGTTCTTGAGGAAAACGATAAATCTGCTTTAGCTGAACACTCCCGTTAATCTAAGTACAATCATCTGTATGGAAGATGGCGAGTTCATCGCAATGGAAAACTATTATCCCAAGGCAGATTAAGAGTGGCAGTGGAGATCGGACATTCGGAAAGTATGCTAAATAAACTAG